>JAANQP010000214.1:0-14051 GCA_011320165.1 Fusarium protoensiforme
GAGAATGAGTGAGTTGAGTGCCCAGGGGGCATGGAGGTGAATGAAGGGGGGAAAAGGGGGCAAGGGGGAGAGGAAGAAAAAAAAGACAATAGCGCCAGGTAGGCCTTATGTGTTGTCATCATCGTCGTTGTTGTTCTTGGATTAGATGCCAGCTAGAGTCGCAATTCGACGCCTGGTTTACAGCGAGTCGATGTTGCCTATTTGTGTAATACCAGTGATGTAAAACAGATGTCTTTATGTATTGTGTATTGTGTATTGCCGTGGTGATGTCTCGTTTGATTCAACGTCACATTAAATACGAGTAAAACATGCAGTCTAATATCAGCAGGCATAAAGACTGGAACATGACATCTCACATCTGATATGAACGTTTCCTGCTGCCATGTGCCAATTGTTTCTATCCAGAATAAAACCAAACAAAGAATCAAGACTAAATGCTATTCCTCCACCAACCCAGCCCATTATATGTCATGTCGCATATCTCATTACACCCGTCAAAGGGGTGTCTTGTTTGCCCAAACATCCATTGTTAACGATTACCTCATCTCCTCTGATTACAACCTCAGACCTTTTGATATACATTGCTCAAATAAGCACGGGGCGACATTCAATATCCCGGGTATTAATCACGCATCATTGCTGTGCAACTTGCCCTTCCTCCTCGCCAAAGTTGCCATTCTCAACTGTCGGGTATGCACCCGTCGTCATCTCTGCCCAGCTCCAGTCTAGTGTCATGGGCAGGGAGAAGAGATCCTGCGGGAGCAGAGGTTGCTGGAACCCGCCTGCTGTCGGCCCTGGCGGGGACTGCATGCTTCCATTGCCATTCATGAATGAGTCAAAGTCGCCGTTCGGCCCAGGTTGGGGCACCGGGAACTCCTGAGGCCAACCAGCTGATCCCGCCGGAGAAGGGTCATTCATAGGGGTATTCATAGAGAATGATGTCCTGTGATCACCGCCAGAAGACACCGACATGGGCGGAGTCGCTTCGGCGCCTGTGGACTGTCGGGGGGTCTGGGTTGAGGAGCCCGGGACTGGGGTCGCCTTGGCCGAGGCCGCGGTGGGATTGGGCGATGATCTGCTCGCTGTGTCCTGGTTCTTACGCTTCCGGCGAGAAGACTGGTCCTTCTCGGCCTTGTCGATAACAGCCTTGGCTATTCGCTCGAACTCGGAACAGATTCCGAGCATCCGATGAACACCACCCTGCTCAGCCTCCTGTCCAAGCATGGAGAGGAACGTAACCACCATGCTCATCAGGCGAGTATCTGACTTTGCTCGTGGGTCGAGAGGGTTCTGGAGGATGTTGCCGAACAGGGTTACCAGCGCAGAAACGGGGAAGTATAGAATGAGCCTGGTACCTAATCAGTATGTTGAACCAGCAAGCAAGTATATCGAGTGAAGCCTTGATTCTTACCAAACACAGGAAAAGTCGCCCTGCGGGACGTACTTGAGCAGCGAGACGGATGCTCGTGCTGCAGCTGTGCAAAGGGCTGCCGAGGAAAAGACACGCGGGTTGAGCGGTTTGGCGTTGAGACCCTGAATAGCATAGTTGGACAGGCGGCTAGTCCAGTACCCGTGGTGAACCGACATGCGATGGATCGTCGTCAGGCAGTTGTAATAGGTGAGGTGTACCATGACAACGTGGAGAATCAAGGGGGTGTGCGAGGCCTTGATCTCATGTTCGGGTCGATAGTCGATGGGAATGCGATCCTTCCAGTCCTCCAGCTTTTGATCGAGCTCGCTAATTGTATTGAGGAGCTCACCATCAGATTGCTTTGTAGCCTGAACCGAATACAGCCGCTTGTAGACCTCGCTTTCGATGGTGGCAAACTCGCACATGACGCGGAAAAGGTTCATCTTGCCCTTGCCATCAGCCAGGGGAATGTTGCCAATGTTGTCGGCAGGGTCAGCATCTGGAAGCTCGACATTCATGTCATCGTCGTCCTGTGCCGGTGGGCGGCCAGCACGGAGACACAGGTCCTTGTCGAGCATGTAAGCAATCCAGAAGACTCTCTTGCGCTGCTCAATCTCGACCGGGTTGAGGTTGAATCCAGTTCCACGCTTATGCAGACCGATGCTCTGGGCTAAGCGCATCGCCGCAGCGACCAGGAGAAAGGTTGGCTGAGGGTTGGGCGTTCCTTGCATGAATAGAGCCATACCGAGAAGCGCCTGCACACTCAGGAGATCCGTGTTGCGCATGGTCAACTCGGGAAAGACACCCAGTGCGTTCTTGAGATAACCCCATGCCTTGTCATCCTCCTCCTGGGGCACGAGATTGCTCATGACACGCAGGCGGTGGGCAATCGCGAGCGCGCAATTGAGACTAGCCCACCAGCCAGATCCATCATATGGGTCCGAAGAGTACTGCCGTTCCACCAGGTGCATAAAGGTCGGCTGGTGGAAAAGGGGGAATATGCAGTTGAAGTTCTCAAAGAAGTCCTTGAGCAACGACAAGGCCTCAGGCTTTGAAGGCAGAGGCCGGAAGATGGGTCGTTGGAATACATCACCAAAGACTTCAGGCTTCCAGTTGGTCCATTTGTGGTCGTCCACTGACACATCCGAGATGGTTCGCTGGAACGAGTTGTCACCCGTCTTGGAATTCACCCATGAGATTCCCTTGGGTGAGAAGATAGAGAAGCCTGAGGAGGAGCCTGGATGATATCTATCAGCAACCGAAATGGGCGTAGCAGGAACACAATCGCAACGTACCGATGTATCTTGTCTCACCATACGTATTGGTAACCAATGAACACATCATTTCTGAAAGTGCCTCGACTTCTTCCTGGTCTTCGGGGTTGGCGTCATCGGGGGCTGGTGTCACCGACTTGCGTTTGTCTTCCCTCATAACAGGGTTTGGTGAGGTCAGCGAACTTTGAGGTGTCGACCCGGTTCCATCGATAGCAGAAGGAACAGAGGCGGCCTGGGATGGCGAGGCGGGCGAAGATGCAGTGGCCATTGAGGTCTGCCGTGACTTTTGGTTTCTTTCCATCAACTTCTTTTCCAAAGCTCCAAGATCGCCATCCTCTTCGTCCAGAAGACCTGCAGGGGCATGTCAGTTTGCCAAGGGTTGAGAAAGTAGAGTGCCGCAGGGAAACGACGTACCAGATAGCCGTAGCAAGTGTTCCATGCGATTCAATCGGTTCTCCAGTCCTTCGATATACTTGGCGCTGTAGACTAATAAGCAACTTGATGCCAACCAATTCCCGGGATCAAGGCCTTGTTACCCTTTGGGAGGAGCGCGCTTCTTCTCAACCTGAGTAAAGACGCATTCTGTCTTATAGTTGATACAGTGGGTGCAAGCAGGCATCTTGCCGTCGCACTTGATCTTCTTCTTTCGACACATGTCGCAAGCCTATCAAGCCCGAATCAGTGCCCAACTTCCCGAGACCGACGGTTGCGCCAAGACATATCTTACCCTAGCAATTCTCCTTCTCTTTGGATCATTGGAGTCGTCGAGCAGCATTGCCGAGTCGGGAAACATTTGAGCGGCGAGCTCAGGGGGCAGCTGCGGTAGACCATCGTAACCGCCGAAGATCTGTGGCGGCTGATTCATGATAGGCGGTGCCATGCCTGGCACCTGAAAACCCATATGATCCATCTTGTTCGACGGGGATGCGGTCGTCGCGCAAAGGCGAGGCGTGGGGATATTCGATGCAAAGGCTCGTTCGTGTTCGTGAACGTAGGTAGGGTCAATTCAGTGGGAGGCGACCTGAAGCTTGGCAGGACCCCTCGCTTCTGTAGAGAGGGCGCGCGTCGCGGGGAGGCCGGGCAAGGCGATAATCGTGGGCGTCTCGTCGAATGCTAACTGTTGGGGAGCAAAGTCGCAAGGGGGATCATAGAGTCTCTGCCGAAAGGCAACGCGGGAGAATAGTAGCAGGTAAGTACTGCTGCAGATAGTGGAGAGGTTAAAAGAATCTCAGCTCAGCCGTTTTGGCGCTGTTCTAGGATCGGAGTCCACGGATCGATTACATATGACGATGGGCAAGTGCAAGGTCGGGGGAACCGCCGTCGAAAAGGGCGTCGGACAAGCCAAGCAGGGCTGGCCTGGGGGTGCGGCGCGCTAAAGGGGAGAGCTTCCTAAGCCCGGCAGGCGCCTCTTTTTTTCTTTCTTCGTCTGAAGCAAGCAAGCTTCTCGCTCTCAAAGTCCGCAGCTCGAGTGTGTCTGTCTGGCGGGCGACTAATAAGAACCCGATGACTGAGGCGGAGGTGAGTGGGGTGGCGGAGTCCTCTCTTTGGTGTGACCCCCCTCCCTCCCCTCTGGGCGGTAGCGCTGTACAGTAGGTTAAAGTGTCCCTTCAGCTGGGAATTGTTCTGAGGAGGGCGGCCGCCGGAGGCGACGATGATGATGACGGGCGTTTGGCTGACAGTGAGATCTAAGGTGGTGAGGTGAGAAGTTGGTGTTTTCGTTTTTCTTGCTAATAGAGATATATTCTTGGACGGTTGAGATGGAGGCTCCCGTCGGGGATCAAGAAATGTCCGGTACCATGTACTTGCTTCACGGCAGGTACATCTTCCTTTGCTAGTGAAACGAAAAGAGTTGCAGGGAAGAGATTCAGCCAAGCAGGGCAGGTGCAGAACAAGTCCTTATTCTAATCAGGCAAAGGGCTAAAAGAGAGGCTGCCAAGGTGCCGATGCACGCCGTTCTCGTCGACTCGACGGTGACGATGTCATTTATCTCCTCCGGCCCAATCGCGAGCACCCTTGCCTGGCAGGGCTACCTGGGTAGGTAGCCAAAGTACTCTTGACCTGTTGGCGATGGGAATATGCAGGCCCGCAACCGCATCTCACGCACCGTTTGACCCCGGCCCGGCACTTGAACCAAAAAAGAGCCTTCCTACATGCACCACCACCTACCTACCTACATGAGCGCTTGCTTGCTTATGAATTTGGTGCCGTATTCGGATTTCAACGTTTGAGTTTTCTATAGAAGAATAACGTGACATGCAATGACAAATACTACCCCAACTGTCAAGATAATGGATCCATCCAATGCAGAGACGACAGCCGCAGCCGCGTACATGACAACCCCAGTCCCAGTCCCGCCCGATGCCGAAGAGTCCGCATTGAATTTGATGACGGCAAACACATTGCCCGAGCAAGGGATTCCAACAGCCTCTGCTTCAGGCTTCAGCCCTTTCTCCAGAGATTGACGAGAAAAGTCTAGATTCGCCCTCCCGCAAACAGGATAGTTCCCCAGCGCCTCCTGGACCTGGAACGCCCAGACATGCTTGCCACCTCCTCGAAAAAGCCATCCCGCTTCTAGGCTTTTCCAACAAAGTCCGCAGGTTTCTCCTTATATCCGGTGGGACGTCCGTCAGAGTTGCATAACGATGGGGAGGGAGGTTCGAGACCATCGTCTCCACAAGTTGTCAGGACTCAAACTGCGCCAACATTTGTTGTTCTTCACCACCAGGCAGGCGGCTGCCTCTCTCTTTTGCAATGGACCCTGGTCTATTGAAAGACTCTTCTAACCACCGGACGTTGCCTCTGCACCCGGGATGATACCCAAGACAGGGGTTGTTGAAAAGACGGGTTGCAACCGGCGGTGTCTGGTGAGACTGCCTAGAGACGAGGTAATCTCTGCTAATACAAGATGATATCTATCAATTCACAATAACGATGACGTGAACCCTCCTGTCTCAGGCAACTTCCTCTCCCCTCCTCCAAAACAACTTTAAAACAAGGCTGCCATCCCATCTTTCTCTTTCAAACCGCCGGAACATACCGTCATCCGAAGGCTTCCAAAACCCCGAATACGTGACCCCGGTAGAATCGCATGATCAAGCATCTTCGGCATCCGGGGAGAGGGGCTGTGCATGTCGAATCCACTTCCTCTCAACGAAAAAAAAGAGGGGACCTTGACCTTTTCATCTGCGCGTCCCAGTTCAATTGGTATAGCTTCATTACTCATGTTGCCTTTGGGGCCTCTTTAGGGGTTCTGTTTCAGGCCCGCTTCGGGTTGCGTTTGATGTCATGCAACCCCCAGCCCTCGCTGTGACACGTAGGGGGGCACACACGCAGTCGAGTGCAACACCTCCAATCCCAGTTACACGCGGCTGACGTTGCCGTAGCTTAATGCGCTTCACTATATTGGACAAGATCCCCTTTGAGACATTTGACCAGAAATGGTCCAGGCCCACGTGGCAGTCCAGACTCATCATCAGCTTTTGTCTCCGGTTAGTTAGCTCTTAGTAACCCGGACGACGACTCATCCGCTGTCATGAAGGGTATTGCTAAACATGACTTATATCAGACGGTGATTATCCGCTAGGCCGTCAGGATTTAGGGCTAGGCCCATCCACACTCCGTCCATTGACGGGAAGGAGCAAATCCTACTTCTATTCTAGTACACCACGCCTACGTAGTACTATGTAGTACCTAGGGAGCAGAAAGTTGGCTCACCAGCTTGGCCATTTGACATACGGCATGTTCCGGTCAGGCTTCCTTACAGACCTCCATCAATACCTGTCATTTTTCAGTCTATGATAACCAGACGTCTTTCAATGCAGCGCGGTCGTCCCTCTTCTTCTTGATCTTGTTCACGCTGAGATATAAGCCATGAATGTGCGTCAAAGACCCAAGTTGATATAAATATCTACTCCATTTCTGTATTTCCGACATTGAGCACGCCAATGGCTACTCCCATAAATACTCCTCCACACAGCCCAGCAGGCCTGGGTATCTTGTTCAAACCTCAAACAGTGGGGGGGCAAGCTTGTATTATATATACACTAGACCTCTCTCTGCCGCACCGCTTCTAGCTTGATGCCCGCCCAAACTATCATCTCCGCCACCTCTAGAGGTCATGAGGGAAGAGAAAAGAAAAAAGAAGAAAAAAGGTATTTGTCTAGTAAACGTTCGTGAAGGAGAGACAAGAAGAAGAACCTTGGGCCGTCAAGCCGTCTCAGGGTATGTGGATGCTTTTTGTGGCACAATAGATGCGCCCCCGTGCTTTTCAGCTTCCTCCTTTTGCATTTGCAACAACAGTAGAAAATTCCTCCTCTTTTAATCTTTCGACACCCGTCTTCTATGTTTCCATGTCCTTCTCTTCAGGCTTGTAGTACCAAAGAGATCCCAGATGATGATGTATAACCACATTCAAACGCCAAACAGAATGCTTCTTGCGCCACCCAAGTATGTCAAGATGTGTGACAGCAAAAAGGAAAAAAAGGAGGAATAGCAATCACCTCGAGAGGTGGCCGTAGATGGTAGGTGAGAGAGCAGTAGCAGTAGCAGTAGCAGTAGCAGTACTAAGGGAGTATCTCAACATTGTTCATGATGCAAAAACAATGAACAGAACGCTCAGGTATCGAGAAACAAAAATCGCAGGAATGGAACGACGAGGGTCTCGTCGTCAGATCCTCTCACGGAATCGGGACGGTGGTGACCCGAAGGATCCGTCTTGCGACGCAACAGATCCACCGCCCACCGATCCGCCGAGTGCGTCCGAGTCGGGCCGGGGCCGTGCTGGCGGATCGGAGAATGGATTTGATTCCGTGATCGGCGTCCGCGCTGGACCCGTTCGAATAACGGGTACGCCGCTGACGGGACGCATCGGTGATCCCAGGGCCAATCGATTCGAGTCTCGGTCACCGGGATCAAACGCCATGGAGCCTCTCCAGTAGTCAGAGTGGCCGCTCATGACGCTCTCACGATTCGTCCGGGGGTCTGAGTATCCATCACCACCAACTTGGAGGACCGAGGGCAGTTTCTTGCCCGATACTCGGTAGAATCCTCGCTCGCCGGTCGGTTCGGGCTCAGGAGCCGGTTGCTTCTTGCCAGCCAAGCCAGCGAGAGCAGCAGCAACGGAGAATCCTCCAGCGCGCTCTGTCATGGCTCCGCCGCTTTCACCTCCAGGACCGCCAATTGCTCGTGTGCCAGCCTGGTTCTCTCCAATCAGCCCGCTAGTGTGCTTCCTCTTGTACCTGAAGGCGAACATGACAAGCAGCGCTAGGAACGCCACACCCGCGACACTACCCACAACACCACCAATCACTTGCTTCTGCTGCGGTGAAAGCGCACCGGGTTCTGTGTCATTAGAGCTTGATGTGGTTGTCGCCGCGGGTGGTTGAGCTTGAGCCGTTGCGTCGTTGTCGCTGCCATAGCCGCCGCCTCCACCCTGGCTGTAGTCTCCTCCCCACCAGGTCGACGTCCAGCTTTCCTCGGCGATTGACGAGTAGATCGAGTCGGACAGGCTGAGTTGTGAGGCATCAGTAGTCGCTGCCTCAATCGAGGATGTGATGAATGTGGAAGAAACAATGGTGATAGTCGAAGAACTCGCGGTTTGCGGAGTGTTGGTCGTGGACAAGGACTGCTTGAAAACGGATGTTGATGATTCGGTGGCAGATGCATCCGTGGTAGCTTCAGATGTGGCTTCTGAGGTGAGGTCAGTTGTGATATCAGTCAGCGTCGTAGGATTGGCTGATGTCGTAGTGAGATCTTCTGCAGCAGGCAATGTCAGTAAGCACATGGCCGGAAACCTTAGCAGCGAACGGGAGGGGCGAGGAGACATACCAGTGGTTGCGGAGGCGGTAGTCGCGTTCTGCGACCCACTGAGTTCAGAGGTAGTGTCAATGGCAGACGAGGGAGCCTCCGTCGAAGCTGTCTCCTGACTCGTCGTCTCCGTCTCCGGCTCCGAGGACGTAGGAGCAGCGGACGTCTCTGAGAGACTGCCAGTGGAGGACTGGTACTGCACGTCGGATGTCGGAGCCAACGTTGTGTCGGAGACGGGATCGGGAACAGACTGGGAGACGGTCACGTCCAGGGGAAGCGTGGACGGCTCGGGCTCAGTCATGTCAGGAGTATCTGTCTCGACGGCGGCGGCGGCATCGGAAGAGGGCGGCGGGACATTGTAGGTCGCAACCGGATTCGACGCCGCTACCGCCACAGACGGCGAAGGGTCCGGATTAGAAATGGCGACGGTGATGCCCGAGGCGGAATCCACGACGACGGTAGCTGGGGCGCCAATATGGGTTTGGAGCTCGATGGGAGAGCCGACAGAGTCGACAACCTGAACGAGGGACACAGTCTGGACAACCTGGGTGACGAGATTATCCTCAGCGCGAGGTTTTAGGTCATTGGCTGGGGCGCTGCCGTCCTGGGGAACGTGGAGGTCGAGGTTGGGTGTCTTGCGCCGGTGCAGGCGATGGTGTGAGTGACGGGAATGGTGGCCGTCGTTGTGGAGCTGGTCGTGGTCGTTTGCATCAACGGCGGTATCCCTGAGATGGTGCAGATGGATATGAGCGCGGTGGACGTGGCTGTGAGAGTGGTTGTCGTCGTTATCGTCGTCGCTGTTGGTGATGCTGTTGCTGCTGTCGTCGCTGGCGCTGTTGGAACGAGCGTGGTAGTGAGGATGCGATGTAGAGCGAGAGTGGTGAGATGACGCAGGGCCGGGCAGATCCGAGGACGAAGGAGAGGAAGACGACGAAGCCAGAGGCAAGGTCGAAGGCGAAGGATCGACATCCATATCCAGGGCCTGAGCGAGTGAAGGCCCGCTGGATGAGTAAGTCATGGTCCTGTCGTCGTGGCCGTGGGCGTGGCCCGCTGGAGGAGCTGGGGGAAGCGTGGCGATGCCGATGCCTCAGCAGGCGTTGGGTTGGTACTGGAGACAAGACTAGCTGAGCTGGTGCTGGATTGCGTACCCGTCCGACGACGCAACGCAGGGACGTGCACCGACGGTTTCGTAGCGGGTACCTAAAATAACAACTGGGCAGGTAGGTAGGGAGCCCGTAAAAAAAAAAAGAGTGGCCGTAATGTGGTTAGGGATTGGCACCGATGGGGAACGCGGCGCGGCGATCGTATTCGCTAGTTGGTTGGCCCTTTGGGAAGGATTTCCCCTTGAGGCTGGGTCGGGTTTGGTGGTCGACGAGTTGAGTGGAGGATCCTACTGTAAACTGCAGCCCTCGAGGCTTTAGGCGCTGGAATTGGTGGAAGAGACGAGTGCGGAAAAGTCAAAAGCCAGTTGTAGCATCGACAAGCACATGGTCATGATCATCCACTGCCTATCGCCCAAAATCACACAAGCACTGAGCAATCTTTACGCACAAAGAACTGGGCTGATTCGGATGTCGGCAGGCGGGCGGGGAGACAGACAGTCAAAGGACAGGATCCGGGATGCTAGGAGATATTTCGCCCCTTGCACTTCCAGTTCGAGTGTGTCCTTTGTGATGGTCCCTCTTTCTTCTTTGTTCAGAACCCTCGAGAAAAATCCAGGTCGTTCAATGGACAATGAAAGACTGCACGAAATGAGTGGCTGATGCCCTCGTTCGTTGCGACGGTCGGGGTTGGCTGGCTGGGGCCTCGGAATCGGTGGGAGCGGACAGGGTTATCGGTTGATGGCTGTTCCTTGTGTTGCGTGGTGTTTGACAGCCCTTTTTCCTTGCGCGCGCGCGCTCACACGTTGGTCCTGTGCTGCTGTGGTCCTCTTTCTGAATCCTTCTTTTGGCGTTGGTTTCCTTGCATTTAATAACAGTTTCCCAGTCTCGACGATGGCATGGCGACAAAGCAACAACAAAAGGAGCGCTGGTTGGTTCGTCGTCAAGGTCGTCGTTTCTCGTTTGGCAAAAAGCAGTCGTCTCGAGGATTGGAATACGAAATGAGCGGAGGCGTCAATTGGGTTTGGGGGTGAGTAAAGAAAAGAGAGCGACTAGAGAATCGAAAGGGTAAAGGAGAGGATGGGGTCGGGAATGGTGACAGACAGAAAACACGAAGAGGAGAGCCCGAACAGAACAAGAAAAGGGAAAAAAGAGAGGAACAAGGTGGGCGAAAGAGTATACTAAAATGACGAGGGGACAGTCAGAAAGTGAGCGAGAGCACAACACGACACGACCTTTCGGGCTGGTCATCTCCAGGCCTGGATCCAATGCCAATGGTGACCACCACCCGGGCTCCTTGTCGTCCTTGACTGTCCGTGGGTTCCAGTCTGTTCGTCAAGGTTGTTGCGCTTGGTGCGGTTGGGATTGGATTGGATGCATGCTGGGGGGGCCCTGGTCAGGTCTGGGGGATGAGCTTGGCTTGGCTATTGTTCCTGAGCCTGTGCACCTGTTCCTGTTCTTTCTTGCTTCTTGTTTTTTTCCCTGAGCAATAATAGCAACTCCTTGGCCATGATCGTGCCGGGATGCTGTGGACGATGAGCGGTTGTGGGATGGGCTAACGGCCATGGGACAAGAAGCCGCGAGATGGATATAATCTCGCTTGAGATGAAGGTGGTGGCTCTTGGGCTACAGGCGGCCAATCAGCGTGGGGTAGCCGCACGACATCACGACATGGGGGAGACCGCTAGCCAGGTACCAGCGACGGAATACGACGAGAAACACAAGCCGGGGGATAGAGAGAGAGCAAGAGATCCGATGCTTTCGGAGGTATTTTGGTACGTAGGTTGTTTGGGTCCCATCCCATCGGCCGGGTCTCATCGGTTGGCCCAGACCCAGGCTCCATGGTATGGCATCAGACTATAATGGACCTCTCAACTGCGGCGCGTACACGGAGAATACTACCTATAGCACACACAATGATGCCTTAGACGAGGTTTGCAGACGAGAGTGACTGCTGACATCCAATTGCTCGCTTGGCAGAAGCAACTTTTATTAGAGAGGCAGAGACAGAACACAAGAGACGGACACCAACAAAAAAAGAGGCTTTCGATAGCCTCGTCCCGTACCCGTTAGCCACAACTACCATTAGGGTCTCGAGGACACGACGAAACAGGCCATTCGGCTTGGCCTTGACCTTGATACTTTGCTTTTTCTTAAAAGCCTCCATGCAAACTTGGGTTCAATGCTCAGTCAGAACCAGACTCATCTAAGAAAAAAGGAGTCTCTCCCACTTCGGTAGTTCAGGCCGTTCTCTCGACTCTCCTCTCCTAAAAAAAAAACACCCATGATCCCCGTCTTTATTCTTTTCTATATGCGCCTTCTCTTGCATCTCTTCCTGCTCCGTTGACAGGGGATGCGGGTAGGAGAAAACGGTGGGTGGCATCCCCATCCCTGCCCCTTGACTGGAATGGCCCATCCGGTCGGTGGTGGTGGACAGAAGCAACGCGTCGGGTCGGGGGAAATTGGACCGGGGTGAACGCGCGTGTCCGTCGCCGGGGCGAATCAGGGCTCGCGATGGAGGAGAGAGACTCTTTCTGACTTGAGTATGCAAGTTGTTGTTGAAGATGCATGACAGGAGTCTGCAACGGCGTACTCTGCATCTAGACGGGATGGGATGGTTGTTTCTGGCATCAACAGAGTAAATACCCTCATCTATCCCAGCATGATCGCCCTCATCGTGCAGCTCATCAATCTGAAATGGCCATCGCCATCCATGGTAAGGAATGCCAGGTTCACAAGGGTCAGCAAGACTGAATCAGATGGATCCCTCTTACAAAGACACACGCACTGAAATAAATGTTTCTTACGCAGTACTCAGTCCAGTCACCTCTTCGGAGCCTCTCTTTTGTCTCTCTCCCTTTGTCTCTGTGTTCCCGCATGGCCAATTAGCATCCGAAACACCGGAGCCAAGAGATTCCAAAAATAATCCCCTTGTTTCCTAATGGGCTCCACGGGCGGCGCGCGATGACCTGGCCCGTGATGAGTCCCCTGTGACGAGCGGGGGCCCTTGAGGATGTTCCCCTGATTTGACTTGGGGGGCATACCAGAACAGGAGTGGAAGTCGTCGTCACCTGGTCTTGGACATGTTGGATCGAATCAAAATCCGTGAATCAGGGGGCACGCGTGTATCTGCATCGTATGTACACACACAGACAGAGACACATGGGCAGCGGCCACGCATTCCCACATTCCGTCCGTCCCTTGCAGGATCTGCTGGGTATCCCATCTCGTGGGCAGGCCAGGCGGGCTCAGATTAGAGCGTGGTCATGGCATCAGGATTTGCACTCTACTCCGGACGGAGGAATTCATTTTAGCTCCTGACGAACCATGGCCGGCATGTTTCCGTTCTCCTATTCCATGTTTGGCTTGAACCTCTTTGAGCTGATCCTCGGGCAGTTGATTCTCGAGGTCAGTATATGGGTACCTAGGTATTCAAAGACAAGACTGACGCTGTCTTGTCGTCTGTTCCTTGTACCTGCATGCAAGATGCACGTCGTCTCTCCTCAGTCCAGCATTTATCATGTGAACAAGACTCACCTCACCGTCTTGTACGAGCAGTGAAGAAAAAGGCGACTATTTCGACCCATCCACCGCTCGAATACGAGGTTTTTGTTAATTGCTCGCGTCTTCTCGCCATCCGCACATGCAGTCGCCCGCCAGCAATACGAACAGGTATTAAATCACTCAAAGGTCCCCCGCCTCTGGAGAAGAAGAAAATTTTGCGTGTCTCGACTTGTTGGCGGCCGAAGAAAAAAAAAAGCTGCTGATGTGATGGATGGGATGGCCCGGCAAGAGGCAAAAATGTGTATGCTTTCCCTCCACCAAGCGGCCGACACGCAGGACAGACAAAGCGTTGACAACACAGCACACACTTCTGTGATTTTGACCAACCGGGACATCTCGCGCTGTTGATGGGGTTGCGTTGCAGACAAGAAGCATCTCGTCAGGCACAGAAATCGCCTCTGATATGGATGGAAAGGCAAAACAACTCACAGTCATGGTCAAGCCACTTTCAGGCACACACAGCCTTGGTGGAGCACCTACGTAACCTCCGCCCACCATCCATCATGCTGTAGGTCCAGCTTGTTGACAGAGGCCGCCTCAACATCTGTGATTACGGCACTCGACCAGTTTTGTAAACCCACGATCCAGGTCCAAACGTTGCGCCAGCAAGTGTCGAGCCTGTGACGTCGTATATGCCTTGTATCACGCCCAGGTCCAGGGGTCCAGGGATCACCATCTTCTTGCATCCATCTCTCTACCCCACGTCCACGTCCACGTCCTTTGGCTCCCTCACCATCTCGTCACCTCACCCGACCTTACGCCAGCACATCTATCTGCAAAAGAAAGAAAGGGTCGGTGAGAGAACGGAGAGAGAAAAAAAAGTGACTTTGTTAGCGCCCGAGGCCCTGCTCCCTAAACACCTCTCTTCCTTTTCCCTCCCTCACCTCATTCCTCACC
>JAANQP010000215.1:0-71069 GCA_011320165.1 Fusarium protoensiforme
CTGGAGGACTTTGCGGCCGTGTAAATCCTCCACCGGGTCCATGGGACCTTGAACCCTGGGCTTGCTGCTTTGCTGCTCGGACGGGGACCCGGACAGGGCCCAGGGGGGGGAGGGGGAAGACAGGGGAGGAGGGTCCGAGTTGGGCCAGGGAACTTGACTGGCCTCACAGGGGGACTCGGACCTTGTTCCTAATGCGAGACTATCGAGATGGCGTCGTTCGGAGAGAAGAAGCAGGAAAAAGAGTTAGTCCACCCCCTTGATAAGTCTAGAGCTTGTCGTGGCTGAAGAAAAAAAGAAGGCGTCGATCCGGTGCGCGGGCTGTGAACCACGTAGAAAATCTGCGATCCGGGAACATGGACAAGGTTGGGTTGGGTCAACATTCCTCCGAGTCAAGCCAACAGACGTTTCGTGTTCTTTCTTTCTGAGTTTTCCAGCGTCTAACGGAGAAGCCGTGATGGAATGATTCTCCCTCTCCGGGTACACTTTTCCTTCCCATCTTGAGAGGTTTTGCAGTTGTGCTCTTATCGCCCAGGCTTTCGTGTTTTTGACGCTTGCTGCTGCAAACACTTTGACCCTCTTCTCAGCGGACCAAGGAACTAGTGCCAGGTCGACAGGGGGGTTCATGGGCTCAAGGGTTCTAGGTCGTCCGTCGATGGATGGGCTCACGCAGCTGAAGAAACGGACTCTCTCTTTCTCCTCTTTCCATCTTGTGGGGCGGGCCCTGGGCCCTTCGAGAGTCATTCATCTGAAACATTGCCCCGGCTCTCTGGATGATTTAATCTTGTGCTGAAGAAAATGGAGAGAAGTCTAAACCCCGGGTCCCCGGCTTGAGATTGATTGATTGTTTCCCGAAGAGAGCCGGAAATTGCTAAGAGGGCCATATCGTGATGGCGTCTTGTGCCCGCCCCCCTTGCCCACAGACTTGCTTCTACCCACAGACTCGCGCGCATTGCTTGCTGCTGCTGCGGGTTTGCAGCGAGATCACTGGGTGGTCCATGCCCTTGTCGCGCGCAAACCTACCTAGCCACAGACGATGCCTCTTCATCCCTGCGGGTAATCAAGAGATGCCCTGTCCTGGGCTGGGCGGGCACATGACGAAAGAAGCGTCAGATCAGCGTCGGAGAACATAGAGTGTAGGTGCACTGACTTGTTGATTGTGAACGCCGCATAAACAATTCATCCATCCATCGTGAATACGCGTCGGCCCGCGGCTTGTTGTCTTGTGTTGGTCGGCACATGGCGTTTGGGTCTGTCGCGCATGGGGCCACGCCGTCATCCTTTATCCTGTTGGTCGATGGGTGGTGTATTTGTCACCCTCTCACACCCCCGGTCAATGTCAATGGCAGGCCACGACGGGACAAGACAATTCCGGGAACCTGGCAAGCCCTGTCATGTTGGTTTCAGTTGGGGGTTGATTGCAAAGTAGGATTTCGCAGTCAAAAGAAAGTCCGTCTCGTTGACATCTGCAAGGCATTCTTCTGACAGGGCCCTGTAATCTTGACCGCTGAGAAGAGAGTTTCCCCCAGTGTCTCTCTCTCGCTTCCATATCACGCCATGTCAGGAGATGCTTCCTGCACTGCGACAGCCTTCATGAACCTCTAGAGCCTTCTAGAGCGGCGGGAAGCAACACGAGAGAGGGAAAAAGAAGAAGACGAGTTTGCCGCCTTTGACGTGCTTGCATCTCGCGAATCGGGAAGCCCCCCGCGCAGCTGGAATCCTTCTAAAAGCCCACCCACCACGGGCATCCACCAACAGACACGGGTGCTGCACTGACAGCTCGGACATTTCGCGCGCTGGTCTCCAGTTCATGCCGGCGGGCGCTCTCTCTTTGCTTTTTGCACATTCGGAGATGACGCACAGATTCACATCATGGATGTGTGTGTGCGTATCGAGGCACGTGCGGCAGTTGGAAAGGAAAAAGCAACATGTAGAGAGCCTCACCGTCGGCATGTCTTGGATTGTGGAAATAAGAAAGACCTAGCGACATGACATGGATTAACCACCTTAGGTACAGTGCTATCCGTACCTACCTACCTACCCTTGGGATTGCCATACTACTCTGTTTTATTAGATGCGTCATGACACTCTATTTAACTTTACAGAGTCACCCTGAGCATTAAAAGAGAGATCTGCAACGTAGGCCTGAGAAATGCCATGCTTTCAGGCTGACGCATTGACGACCCTGATGATCCAGAGCGCTGATCTCCCATTAAACTGAGGAAAATGCGCTGGCAACCATTCCCCTCCAGGGGATCCATTCACCTCGTGGCCTTTCTTCCAGGGCCCATGTTTTTTTTCCCTTCCATGCAAGTTTTCGCGACGATCAACATGCACGACTCGCACCTGAGTCGGCCGTTGGACCTAATATGCATAGTGAGGCCAGCGCGAGTCAAACAAAAAACACACCGAACGCTGAAACGTTGGAGAAAAAAAAGCTTCCTCCACCCGGGAGAAGATTCCGCCCACGCTAGAACATCTTGTTCCCATTCGTTTCGGGGGCGAGAGTCTAGTTTGACTCGTAAAGTAGGGTTCGGGACTGGCCGTTTTTTTCTGGCACGTTGTTTCAACGTTGGATGACATTCGCCTCAGGTACTGGCCTGATTTTTTTGCCATGTGAATGTGCGTCTTTTGTTTCTATTGGTTTGTGGCATGTACGAGGCTGGACCCGAGTGCTGATTTGCTGGCTTTGCCGGATGTTGCTTTTTGTGGTTGAGGCAGCCATTGAGGAATGTGACTGGACGCGCATAACCGGGGGAGGTGAAGAGAAGCTACGGGATGGACACGATAACTACAGAAGCCTGAGATCGAGTTAATTGGTCAATGGAGTAGCCTATGAGAGATGGAGTGATGGTGGATAGACAAGTGACTTGTGAAACAGTTTTGCTTCATGCCGGGATACAGACTAGACGGGCAATGACAGCTTCACAGTAGGTTGCCGGCAGCTAACTCACCTTTCCATTGGACGAGTTGAAGCAGAAGGGAAAGAATACACCTACCGTTCCTTTAAGGAGAACTCCCTGTAGATGTCCCTATGGCTCTCCCCTACCTGGTTGTCTCCTCTTCTAGTGTCCTGACAGCCAGACGCGGGCCGTCTCTTTACGTACAACAACTCCAACCGAGAAATAGATATGGCCGATAATTGCTCTGAATGATCTACGAATATGCGCTTGGGTGTATTAGTCCTCCAATATCGGAGTGTGTGTGTTTGTCATTGCGTGTTCTGAGGAGTTGACTCGTTTGGTCTGGATAAAGACGGCCAAATTATACACCAAGCAAGAAGAGGGCATTCCGCCTTCTATTTTCGTCTTGAAGCAGAGTAGTCGAATATTCTGCATTCCCCCGCTGTTGAATTCTTGAAGTTCCTTCTGTATCACTGTCAGGCTGCTGTGATGAATTCTTCACTTAGCCCTAATACTCTTCACCTCTTCTTCTCCTCTCTGCCTCCTCACCTCCTCCCATCCAGCCTCTTCACCCTCTTCTAACCACCACACAAACTCTCATTGCAATGATTCACTGCCTTTAACCTCTCCCTCTCCACCCCCTTCTATAAAACCCCTTCTCTCCTCATCCTTCTATTCAACTTGATCTCTTCTTCATTCTCCTCCGCCTCTCTCCGGTCAACTTCCCCTCCCCCAATCAACTCTTCTCTTGGTAGAGAGTCTTCCCCTTATCTTTTCATCTTTGCCCTCCCTCAACTCTTCTTCTTTAGCTCCCCTCGACTCGACCTTCATCTTTCGCCTTCGACCATCGCGCACCTCTCCTACCTCTCTCCTCTTCAACCTCTCTCCTTTCTCTACCTAGCACGACTTCATCCACTTCCATTACCGGCATCTCCAGTTCTTTCTCCTCTCAACGCGCGGCAGCTCCGTCAAGCACTTCGTCTCAACAACGCAACATCGGACGAAGATCAAGCCTCTTTCATCTCGTCACCCCCTTCCATATCATCTCTCTGGCACTCACGTCGCCTACTGCCACACTCTCTCGCCACCGTCAAGGCTCCTACGTCGCCCTTTCAGTCATATCGCAGATCTTTCAACACGACGAGACCAAACAACCCTCATCACTTCACATCTCCTACCTGAACCCCAACCACACTCCATGCAACCGTCTCTTGGTTGAACTGGTAAGTCTTTCAACACATTTCCATAATTGTCTCCTCCTGTACCCTTCAGCACGTCTTCGTCTGTACTCTTAATATCGGCCATTCATGTCATGAAATAAGTTGGTTACTGACAATTGACTTCAGGTTCGTTCATCCCTATGTACACCAATCCCTCAACAGGGGATGGGCCTCCCATCCCAAGACCTGGCGCCGATACCATCAGCCCTCTGATCCCTCAATCTTTCGAGAAAGAAAAGACTCCCATCGCTACGACAGTGACCGAGCCTTGGGTTCCTCTACACCAGGCTCCCTCTGAGTCTACGGAAGCCCAGCCTGCCAGCACTTCTGAAGAACGCTTGCTCAAGCTCCAAGACCAGCTGAGACGAGGAAAACACGAAACACGAAACACTCTGGCCTCTGTCAAGAACGAAGACAGAGTTGACAAACGCTTGTCGGATATGGGCGAAGAAAGTCACAGCACGCCAGCGGATGGACTTGGCGATGCAGAGATGTTTGACTCTACGGCAAACGATGGTGACGATTTCGAAGTCGAAGGAGACGCCAAAGACGACTCGGACTTTCACTCTGGAAGCGACTCCGACTCTGACGGCTCCGAAGAGGCTGGTAGACGTGGTAAACACCGACGTCCCAAGTCTGGTACCACTCTGCCATCTCAGGCCTCGACAAACCTCCAAGAACTCGAGAATCTACGAAACCAGCTGTTTTTTAAGCAGTCGAAAGGAGTACTGACAGACATCGAGTCCCTGGTATTCCAGCAGCTGGAAAAGCAGATTTCGGAGGCTCAGAGTCAGCCCGACCAAGGGTTGGCAATCAAGAAAGAGGAGGCGACACCGAAGAAGGAGCGAAGAAGACTCGTGAAAACTGCTCGAGAGTATTGGCAGAGAGAGCTCGAAGAAGAAGCCAAAAGAGAAGCCGAGCTGGAAGAAAAGAAGCGAAAGTGTGAAGCCGAAGCTGAGGGTCCCAACAAAGCCCAAAAGACAGCAGCTGAATCTCCCAGACAGAGCACCAAACACTCAGCCTCCACCGCCAGAGCGAGTATGCTGCACAGCCTTGGCAGCATGGACAAAAGCGTCAAGGATGGGAATGTGCCAACTATGGGCGCCATCCAAGCCCACACCCATGGCGATCAGATGAAGCAAATCATGCAAGGCATCCCCAAGGGGTTCGACACTAGACGCACCAGGACACAGAAGAAAGACGTTCAACAAGCCAAATCTTCTTTCGGCTACAGAAAGGTCAAAGCCTTGAATGGGAAGTGGAAGCTCAAAGGCATGACCACTGGTCTGATGTGCCAGCAGATTGTCGCCTCGGCCTGGATGGTCAAGAGAGAAGCCCAGAAGCTGCACCCCCCTGGGGGTTTGCTGGCTGATGACATGGGGCTGGGCAAGACAATCACAACTCTTGCTTGCATTGTTGGCCACCCCCCGGAGAAGGAGGATCGTGATGAGTTCAGCAGAGCAACGCTTGTCGTTGTGGGCGGCCCTCAAGATGCAAAGCAGTGGTCTGAACAAGTCGAGAGGCACTGCGATGAAAAGTTCTTTTCCAAGACAAACATATACTCCAAGGTAATCCCCTGGGAAGCGGCAACCTGGGGTCGACGCAACATAGTGCAAGTCAATAATATCCTTAGTATGCCAAGAGAGCTAACATGATGCAGGATCACCACCTACAAGGAGCTGATGGCACAGTTTCCCAAGAAGGATGTCATCCAGAAACTGAAAGGAGAGTGGGCTGGCGACCCGGCGGGCTTTGAAAGGGCTCTGCATCGCGAGCTTGGGCAGCTTTTCAAGGTCAACTGGTACCGAGTCGTTCTGGATGAAGCCCATGCTATAAAGAATCGCACATCTAGCAGTGAGTCACTTGGACCGGTTCTGTTGCTTGAGCTGACATGGAATAGCCACTCTCGCTTGCTGGCAACTGAGTGCCAAGTTTCGATGGGTAGTCAGTGGAACACCCATTTCCAACTCTATTGAAGGCAAGTTCTCGCGCGAGATCCATGGCTCATACTTACCTGATTAGAGTTTTATCCCTACCTGAGATTCCTTGGGTGTCGTTTCGCTGTGGATCTGAAAAGGTTCAAAGCAGAGTACGTGGACGGGGTAAGGTCAGCCCAGTGGCATGGCGCAACAGTTGCTGAATGAATGATTAGGGACATTCAAACGAGAACTTCGAAGCCCTTGTTAGCCTGGTCATGTACAGACGGTAAGTCCGGGGGTTAGAGCGAGGAAACGTACGCTGATTTTTTTCTAGCAAGCAGGATGAAGCTTTCCTGGGACGCATGATCGTTTCCCTTCCGGATATCCACAGCCAGGATCTTTGGGCCCCCCTTGAGGATTGGGAAATGGCCATGATGCGGTTAGTTTACTCAATTCGATCTCGATGCGTGACACTAATAAACCCAAAGGGCCATGGACAATCGCTACGAAAAGGACCAACTTGCCGTGGAGGAGGATGACGAGGAACAAGAAGATGAAGGCGGACCCGAAGATGCCGATCAAGTACCTGGAGCCGCTGAAGAGAAAGAAGGTGATGAAACCAAGGCACAGGAAGATACTGACAAGCCCCAATCTGCCGCTGATGAGGAAGAAGATGATGAAGCCAAAGCACAAGACGATATTGGCAAGCCCCAATCTGCCACCACGGTCCGATGGAAACGATTAATGAGTCTTCGCCAAGCGGTATCCCACCCCCTCAACCTCGAGAAGTTTCTTCGAGAGGAAAATCGCGAAGAAGACATTCGAATGGCCACAGAGCAGCTCAAGAAAGAGACTGAAAAGATTCAGAAGGATGCTGAAAAGGCGGAGGCGCATGCTAAACAGCTAGCACAGGACAAAGCCGGTCGAGAGAAGTTCTCAGCAGGAGCCCATCAGCTCGAAACCCTGTACAAGGACTGGTTTGGGGGCGCTGAAGAGATGGCCGAGCTACGCACCCTTGCTGCCAACGAGCATGAAGTCAAGGACGTGACTTGTAGCCTTTGTAACAAGGCAAAGCCTCCCGTGGACCCGACCCGAGGAGCAAACGTGGGTGATAACTCCGATTCCATGAATTCAGGTGCTAATAGACAAAAGTGCAAGCATATATTTTGCGAAAGGTGCCTCAACGTCAGCGTTTCCAAGGGGACAGGGTCAGTGAAGGTCGAGTTCACATGTCGTGTTCCTGGATGCTCGGCCACACTTGGCGTCGGAGAGGACGTCAAGACACCTGCGTGTATCCAGGCAGAAGTGGGCAGAGCCAAGGAACGCAAGACCTTCCAAGAACCCGGCAAGGACAGCATTGGAACCAAATGGTCTGGCGATCGCGATGGGCTCACTTCCTTCTTCCTCGCCACTTCTGGCCGCGAGGACATCTTCTATGGCCCCGTAAAGATGCCTTTGGGCTCCAAGGTCAAAGCCACGATGGAGGTGATTCTGACGTGGGTCAAGGAAGCGCCCGAGGACAAGATGATCGGTAAGGTATTCAGCTGGGCACTCTATCATCGGTCTCTAACTGTCTGCCTAGTCTTTGTCGAGTTCACCAGAACTGCGAAAGCACTGGGATGCATTCTTGAGAAGATGGGGCTCAACTTTCTGTATTACAACAGAACGGCCAATGCTAAGCAGAAGGACAAGGCTTTGCGCGAGTTCCGCGAGAATCCTGAACAAAAGATCTTTGTAAGTTCTTTGATTTCTACACCCTCTACACTCGTCCATGATCTAACAAGGCAACAGCTGGCATCGATGAAATGCGGCGGGCAAGCGCTCGACTTGCCTGTTGCCAACCGCGTCATCATTGTCGACCTTTGGTTCAACAAGACGGTCGAGCAGCAGGCCTTCAAGCGAGTTCACCGGATCGGACAGAAGAAGGAGACGCATCTTGTGCGAATCCTGGCCAGAGGTAGCATCGACGAACGCCTCTACATGCTGCAGAACGCCAAGGAAGCCATCATCAACCGCGCACTCCAGGACGACGGTCACCTCATCACCTTCTCGGAAGGTCAGTCACTCCGCTGGCTCTTCTCGGGTGAGAATGAGGAGGGTATGAAGCAAGGCTTGGAGGCGGAGGCCCGGGGAAAGAAGAGCAGAGCGAAGCCGAAGAAGAAGGCCTGAGGGGTTTCTTCTCGAAGCATTGCTATGATGGGGCGCAAACGGGGTAAAAGTTGATTGCTATTTTCTCTCCTTTGGGTTCATCCAGATAAGGAGGGTTACATGAGCAAGGGAATGCTCATAGTCTCAGATGCACCGTGATCTACCGAAACGGGGATCCATCCATAGCTGAGATACTACGGATACTACAGTGACAATCAGATTCTTTGGCTTTACTCTCACTAAATTTGAGTGAAACAGGTCTAAAAGGATAATAAATCTTCATGAGAGGAGATAGCAAAAGACGATCTAATGTCTGGTGGTGAATGCTCGCGTGAACATAGTATTGCTGCTTTTAATAATTATTGTGAAGGATGTCTGGCTCACACATACCAGCTGAGTGATTTGTGGATGCCTCTTTGTTATTTAATGGCAAAAGAAACAATGTATAAATCCATGACGGCATCAAAATACAATACTGTAACATGACGGAAATCGCTTTGTATATGGATGGAACCTTGTCCTTGTCTTAAGGGCTCGTCGAAAAGTGAAATCGGCCATTAGTCGCCAGGTTCGTGGATCGAAGTCGTCCTCGGACACTTGGTCTGCAACGCTCGCTGCATTCTAACATGTCACGAATCCAGCTTGACTAAGGGCCTACAGTGTGTCCCTGAGTGCCCATCCAGAGTATTCAAGCATAAGAAGGTCATCAAAGCACTAAGGATTGGGATTGATCTCCTTTGTCTGGGGGGCTCACCTGCTTCGGTAGTGCTAGGGATGGACTTGTTGTTGTAGCTAACGGTGATACATCATTCTGACCATGTGGTGCTGGTAGAGTGGTGATCTAATATATAGTAGAGAACCCTGTCTCGGCTTTCTCTTAGTCGTCTATCGCTTTCATTTAACCTTGAGTGTAGGGCTTAGAGAGACGTGACCACGCTGTTGGTTTGTCCAAGGCAAAAGGAGGTCACCTTGGTCGACATGGTGTAGTCACGTACACTCCTGGCGCTTTGGGCCCAATCCTACCTGGCACCGGCTGATAACCCAGGTATAATAGTACAGAATGGCACGAGAACGTTGCAGTTTGTTTGTTGTGTGGTTTTTCGGCCCCTAGGCTGCCTGAGCAAGCTACCACAATCACTGCTACCTTTGTGAAACAAAGTTGTAGTTGGCTGCCTTTCGCCAGCGGAAGTGGAACAATCAACGGGAGAATGTGCTCAAGGGATGGTGCCAGGATGACAGTGTAGCTAGGACTTTATGAAGGTGTGAATAGCCTGGTCTCACCCATAGACATGGTTTAAAAGCCGTCCAGGCCAGGGCCCCCATTTTGTTACCCGGATGTCCATAGGATACGATGATAAAGTTGAAGTGACTCAGAGTAACACTATAGATCAGATTATCCCTTGCATCCTACAGTGACGAGAGAGTGTCAGCCAACGTTGTCATCATCTTGAAGTCTCACGGGCTGAGTCGCTGAAGGCGTAAGCAGTTTGTGTTCCAACTTGGTTTCCTATAAAGTAGTCTTGGTACAGACATTAGCCATCGATTATTTTGTGAATAGCTGGCTTTGAGTATGTGAGAGGCCGACACCAGCCTCAACCTGAGTATAAGTATGGGCACCTGCTCAAACCTGCGTCGACGACATACGTTCAACACCTTTCTTCACCACTACATAACCAGACAACCAAGAAGAGAACATCGAAACGTATTAAACTATATAAACACGCGGTAACTACCATACATCGCAAAGAAGGTCACCATGTGCACGTTCTACAGCACCGGCTACATGTGTCGGAGCTGCGGCTCGTGCGTCCGCTTCGAAACCTCGGAGGAGCGCTGCGCGAACAGCAAGAGTAATAACGAGAGCAAGCGTGAAAAGTGCGTGCCCAACACGGTTCACAGGCGAGAGACGGTGTCTGAGGACCAGTGCGAGAAGTGCCGGGCCAAAAAGAAGAACACAAAACGTGAGCTGACCACCTCTTGAGTTGGACTTGGAGTTGACAAGGTGAATTTATAGTGTAGGTTCTTGTGCAGAACTAATCTAACTGTTATTACTATCTCGGCGTTGTGGTGGAGGAAGGGAGTCTTGTTCAAGGGAGCTGTTGCGAGGGATCCACGAAGCAACGCGCATTAAGATGCCGTGGCTAAGTCGTGGCGCATGACGGCTGATGCAGCTGAATACACTCCAATGAAGCTTCCTGACACGAGAAAAGCGCGGCAGGCGTAAAAGACTCGGCTGTATCACGCAGCAACAGGCGTCTGAATGGGCTGTGAGCTGAGACGGTTGGTGATGGGAGATGCAGCAACGTTCCAGGGATGGCCTTGATCAATCAATCTCGGGGCATTGGCAAGGTCAGGGGTGGCTAGGACCTGACAATTGATCTTGAAAGGGATGATGTTTGCTACTACAATACGTCTTTGCACTTGAGAGGCGCTGTATCGACTCCATGGTGGCTTATTGTAGTCGTGTCGTGACGTGCCAGCGCGCCTTGTCCATTCATTGTTCCTTGGCTGCCATGTATCGGCGATGAGACTCTGCCAAGTGGCCCTGCCTGCACTGCTGCAACATGCATAGAAAACTAGGCAACAAAAGAGCCCACAACGTATCCGTCCTCCGAAGACAGCAGTGAACGAATCGGGAAAAGGGAGATGGCCCAGCCAGACATAATTTCGGACAAGGGATTGGGCCTGCAAAACGCGATGTGCTTGAGGGAGGTGGAATTTCGGTTGCGGTGGAGACCTTGTATCGGCGGGGGAACGTGTAGAGGAGGCTGGCTTTTGGGGGTTTGCTTTCAGGCTAAGAAGACGAGGGATTTCTCTGGAAGATTTTGCAGAGTCTTCAGATTTGAGAAAGAAGAAGAAGCAAAGTATCTTGAAAGCATTATATCTCTAAAAGGGAATCAATAAACACATCAATCCTATTCATCAATCAATCTGTCAGTCTCCAGTCAAGCAAGGGATCCTAGACATGGCTGCTCGCTAAAGTGGTCCACGCTACAGCGCGTTCCAGCGGACGTCATCCCTTATCGATAGGTAGCGGGCAGGGACCACTTAACGCGGGCGCGTAAAGCACCTCTGCTGCAACCTCTTTGTCCGCATTGCACATCTCCATCGCTATAATTATCCCCTCCAGCGGTCGCTATCCACTAAGCTACAGGGCATCACCCGCTACAACTCGACATCGCGACCGCTGCACAACAGGGCTTGCACAAAAACGCCAACACGACCCTCTCAACGCGGGCACACGCTTCCCACACCCTTGGCCCGCGTTCTTGGCCGCGTCCCTTGTGGTTAAAGAGAACAAAGCGGGTAGCCTCTTTAAATACCTCCACCACCACCGAAAACGCCCACACACAAAAAGGTCATTCACTCACCCTTCGCACCCACCACCTCTTCTCTCACTTCTTTTTCCAGCTAGACCAGGCCTCGATTTCTGGCCTCTCTCCATCATCCTTCTTTTAACAAACCCGACCGTGTACGAGACCACCTTTTTTTTGTTCGTCGTCGTCTGTTCCTATCCAAGATCACCCTTACCGCTACTACACCTACGTCCTCGCGTGTTGGCTGGGAAGAGGAAGAACAACTACGAAAAAGGAATTCGAACAAGGAAAAGAAAGGGAAGAAACGTTTCTTGGGTGCAAAAAAAGGGAATCAGGTTGAGTCTCGACTCTCAACGCGTGTTTCTGGTCCTCCCCATTCGCGCATCTGGACGCGATCCAGTCCTCGACCCTCGACTTCTTGTCGACACTTTTACTACAACGATAACCGATACAAAACCCATTCGACTATAAAAATGGATTCTCTCGCTTCTTCACCGCGAAAGGGCTCCTCGACTGAACCCACGCTCCCCGTCATGAAGCCCATCACCCTCGCCGGCTCCAAGCGTCCGGCCCCGACTCTTCTCCCGCCCTTCGAGCCGCTCTCTTCGTCTCCCAATCTTCCGCGTCCCGTCAAGAGACAAAACATCGGCCCTGCATCTGGCCGCTCCTTCTCTTCTCGCGCCCACCTCAAGTACCCGACCCCCGTGCCGACGTCGAGCACCGGCATCCTCTCGAGTTCCCCGCCCCAGCGTTCCTCGGCTTCTACCGAGCGGGCCCCGCTCTCTGCCGTCCCCGCCGTCGAACTGTCCGAGAATGGCGAGACGCTCATCATGGGCCGATCGTCCAACTCGTCGCACTTCCAGCTCTCGGCCAACCGCCTCGTGTCCCGCGTCCACGTCAAGGCCCGCTTCATCGCCGCCCCGAGCCCCCTGGAGCCCAGCAAGATCGAGATCATCTGCAATGGCTGGAACGGCCTGAAGCTCCACTGCCAGAGCCGCACCTGGGAGCTGTTCAAGGGCGACAGCTTCACGAGCGAGACCGAGGGCTCCGAGATCATGGTTGATGTCCAAGACGCTCGTGTTCTTATCCAATGGCCCAAGCGTGCCGTTGACAACCTCTCCGACACCACCTGGGATGATTCTCCTCCCCAGATCCGTGGCAATGCAATTCTTCAGTCTTCGCCTCCTCGACGGACCGGCCGCATCGCTTCTCCTGAGAGCCCTACTCCCGTGACCCTGTCCAGCTCCCGTCGCCTCCAGGCTCTGCTCCCCGGACACCGAGACCACGGCATTGATATCTACGAGGACGATGAGCCTGAGCTGCCTGAACCTATGCGGGAGCCTGAGCCTGAGGTTGAGCACATGGATGTTAATGCCAGCATGAACACCGAGGCCACGGCCAGCTTTAGCAGCGTGCAAAGCGTCGAGCAGCACAGTGACGTCGAAGATCAGGACCCGGATGAGGAGAACGACCCCATCGTGCACTCTTTCGGACCCTTTGGCGCCGACATTTCTTGCCGACTGGCTTCGATATCTACAAAGTCCCCCAAGATCTTCAAGGGCGCCAAGCGAGCGGCCAACCCCCTCCATAGCGCCCTTGCCGCCGACCTCTTTGCTCCTCGCCAGATCCCCGCGCCTCCTCGTTCTCCCCGGAAGCAGCCTCAGCCTCAGCCCGAGTCTCCTCTTTCTTCGCCCCCTCGCGTGTCTACACCTACTCCTGAGCCCACCAACATGTCGTATGAGTCCAACCCCATCGTTGCCAACCACGTCATCAACCAGCTCGCCTACTCGCGTCTGTCCTCTACTCCTCTGTCGACCATCATGCAGCACCTCCCCGCCGAGGAGAAGAAGGGTCTGGACAAGTCTGACCTCCGCGACGTGATCGAGAGCACGCCCTGCATCGGCATCATCAAGCGACAGGGCAAGGACGCGGCCGGAAAGCCCCTGGAGAGCGAGTACTACTACGTCCCCGAGCAGGACGACGATGAACAGCGTCGTGCCGCCGTTGTCGATGGCCTCCGAAAGCCCAGTCTCCGCGCTTGTCGCAAGCAGCACAAGGTTTGTTTTCCCCCTACAAGATCTGACGATGTGGCTTCGAGGCTTACACTATATAACAGCAATACTACTGGAAGCGTCCCAAGACCCCCTAAGCAACTCTTTTCATTACTCGTACATACTCGTTTCCAGTTTGGGAGATGAGAAGCATCACAACGATATCACAAACGAACCAAGGCGGCGGATGTGTCTTTTTTTGCTTTATACCCCCTTTTTCCAGCCAAGTTTCTTTTCATTGTTCATATTTTAGATCCACGACCTCTCCCCATATTGAACCCCCCTCTCTCGACATGTGCATAGCCAAGGCGTCTTGTTTTTTTTTTAACCTGTTTGAGTTGTCATTTTGGAAGCCTTGCTGCATTAGGGACGGGGAGTTGAAGGGAGGGAAAAAGGTCAAGCTGTGTGTTTATAACGAAGGGGGGAACTTGAGAAACAATGAAGTCCCATGGGTGGATATAGAGGGTTCGGGAGGTGCCTTTTTTTCACTGCAGGGCATGAGGCGGATATGGTAACGACTGGGACAGGAAAGGAAAGGAAAGGAAAGGGTTTTTATGGTTGGCGTGGAAGGGTTGATATCCATGTCTGGTAGGGAGGGCATACTTGTATGAGTTGAAGCACACAATGGAATTATGTCATGATGAATGTTTTCTACCACATGTGACATGCCCAATTGCTTCCGTATATCGTGTTAGTCACTAGAATTGAAGTGTAGATTCACGAGACGCGTCCCGTCCGCGGTTCGTGATGGTGTGAGGAATGGCACGGCGCGTCACGACGAGACAAGCCAATTGATGCCAACCACCAGTCACGGTCAAGAACACACAAACATATCTAATAGGTGTTATTTTAAACAAAGGATGTGCTATATGGAAATTCCATTGGTCTGATCGAATGCAGGACTTGAGAGGCAATTTGCACATCTCGAGATGCAATTGGCTTTTTCTTCTGGCCGGTTCCGTCGGTAGATGACGGGTCAGTGCAAATTCGATCCATCGTCGACCGAGGCAAAAAAAACATGACGATCCGATAATCGGAGCACACGATGCTCACGCAATACAAACTTGGTCGATACAGTACAAACTCTATTCCCCCCCCCCAGGATCATCAGAGCGAGGATCATGCATCACGCAACGCTCCAATGCAGTCATCGGAACAGCTGGAGAGAGAGAGCAAAGAGGCTCGAACCCTCAACATCAGACCACCATCATGCTTGCTTCCCGGACTTGCCACCCACCGCCAATCACTGAGCACGCGGGGTTGGGCAGAGCTGAACGGCTAGCCTGTTCTCGGCTCATGATGTGCAAGGTGCTGGCTGGGGTGTGTGTGACCTCGGGAAAGGGAAAGCTGGGCTATTAAATGGAGGGAGGAGGACCCTTGATTTTTTCGAGGATGCAAGTCATTCACACACACACAATCTCCTTCCTGAAGAACTGAAAAGGTGAGGGCAAAGAATGGGATATTGTTGAGCAAGACACTGACGTCGATGGCTTTAGACACCATCATATCATACCTACCTACCTACCTACCTACTTATACGAACCATCCCTTCATCAACATCCCCCCCTACAAACAAACTACAATAACCACATTCACCATGACTCGGCAACCAACCGCACTCGACACATCCACCGAGTCCCCAACCCAGACCCAGAGTGAGAGTGAGAGCCACCACCACCTCATCATCATGGCTGACCTGACCCTCCAAGCTCCCGTCTCCCCGTCCGTCCAGGCCGGCGCCGACCGCTGCATGCGCCACACCAACAGCTGGACCCCGGACTTTGGCCCCCTCCAGCGCCGCCAGAGCTGGAGCGCAGAGGACAAGAAGCACCAGCTGCACCTGGCCAAGATTGATCATGTTAGCACTGGCCCGGGCTTCTCCGAGGGGCAGGGCGCATGATTCTCTCTACTCGAGTAAACTACAAGATTGAACACGTGGGAATGAACGAGAGAAGAAAAAAAGACTGTACAACAATGGGTCAATAATGGATCATTAATGCATCAAGATTGGGAAAAGGGAAAACGGTTGGGTAACGTCAACGCCAGGCAAGGCGACCAACACTTGTACACTACATCACAAAACAAGCTCAGAATGAAACGAGTATTCAGTTTGATATAAGCGAATGGCTTCCTTCCTATTCATGGCTTCCTGTTGCAATAAAAGCAGTGTGCCGAGATATCTTGACTCCCGAGCTCCATGCCATCGTCAATGATGCGTGTGTCCTAACGCGATACTCCCCATATGCTCTTTGACTGACCGACAAAAGAAATAAGTCATCAACTTGAGGTCCGACATGATCCAATCTGTCCTTCATTGTCCTGCCCAGTCCAAACTCCAGCCCATAATCAATGCATCCTGCGTAGCTCATAAGTTGGTGCTGATGCCAAAACGCCTCAAAAACAATAAACATCAATCATAGCCTCCAATGCCAGCTACTAGCGTCGTGTTCTCGACTTCTCGGGGTCCAGCCCTTTGGTACTCAAGTATTCAGCCGATACTGCCAGAGCATATGCCGATCCTGCAAATCCCACCGTTCCCAGAACGAGCTTGCGGCCAAGTCTTCTCTTCTTGCGTTGCTTCGTCGGCATCTCCTTTCGTTGTTTGGTCGCCATCTGTCCCTCCCAAGCCGCTTCATCCTCAGGGTCTACCCTCCATCCATATGGCGGAGCCGGTTTGTCCTTGTACTCAAAGGGCGTGTCGTAGTTGACAAACCCGGTAGGGCTTGCAAAGTTTCCAATCGCAGGCTTGCCCATCATGTCGATTGGGTTCACTCGTGCGGTATTGATGCGTTCCGTCACCTCTACTCTCTCGTTCTGTGCAGTGGCTGGTCCCATCTTGCGAAAGATCAGCACATCGCCACTGCCCGAGACTACCTCGTATCCTTGACTCTGGAGAGGTTTGAAGTGAGGAAGAAACTTGGCGGGATTCGACAGCTGGAGAAGCACTTCCGAGAGAGCCATTGGCGAATCCTCGTCTCGTGGTGCCGAGGTAGCTTCTGCCACGTTCATCGTCTGCGACGTTGGATCGTAGGCGAGGATCTTGTACGATGCAGCCTCGGGTTTCTTCGATGTGTAGTGCTTCTCCATGATGGGCATCGTCGATTTCCCGAACTCTTCTGAAAAACTTGTCTGCAAGCCCTGGGGTTCATGCGAATAAGCATCCTTCGTAGTCTTGTCTCTGCAGCGGTCTAGAGCTGGCTGCAGTCTCGTAGATTCGATCGGACAGCTTTCGTCCATGGATTGAGCCTCTGCACTGTCAATGTCAACACTCGACGTTGCTCCTTCAACGTCCGCCACCTCGGCGCTGTTCTTGGGGAGGAGTGTCGATCCAGACGTCGAATTCTCTGTTCCCCATGATGCCGTGAACTCCTCTGGAAAGTCCCGAGTGTAGTTCCCCGTAAGATTCTGGCTTGTCTTTGGCGTGTCAGCAGATTTCCTATCCTCTGCTGCGGTTTCCACAACGATCGGTTGATCTTTGGTCTCGGCCGGTTCCAGCTCTTGGCTGCTCTCATGGGCTCTACGCAAGGTTGCAGCCCGGATCTGCTCAGCATTCCGAGAGTCGACAATATCGATACTAGTTTCCGTAAAGTCGGGGAAAAACCTGTTCCTCTCGCGCTGATAAGTAACTGGTGGCCCATCCGTGACATCTTGAGAACCTGCCTTGGAATCGAACTCTCGGAGGCCGCGGGCGACTTCATCCAGAGGAATAGAGATCTTGCCGTTGGGCTCATTGTGGCCAAACGCCTTGTATCTGTGAAGGTCCTGATAGACCTTGGAGGCTTCCTCAGGGTCGGCGGGATAAGCCTGGGCCTGAGAGACAAAGCCAGCAGGCTTGTAGCTGCCAAGATCCGTGTAGTTCTTGGTAAGCTGCTCAGGGTGGACATGCTCGAACTTGGCGGGCTCCTCATAGCCGGCAGTGGGATATTCGGACACATCCTGGTACTGCTTGGATGCTTGTTCAGGATGCGTGCGCTCAGTTTCAGGTCCGTCATTGTCAAAGACCGAGTACTTGTGCAGGTCGGCATACTGCTTCGATGCTTCCTCAGGGTGCACCCGTGGGCTAGTCGCGTCACCATTCTCGAAGTGGTGGTAGCCAGTCAAGTCCTTGTATGCCTTTGAGGCTTCTTCAGGGTGGACGCGCACCACGCGAGGGGACAAGTCGCGAGCAGCGTATTGACGAGTGTCTTTGTACTGTTTGGACTTCTCCTCTGGGGTCAATTGTCGCAGACCGTTAGGCTCGTTCCATTGGACCGCGCCGTACAGGTGCAGATCATCGTAATTTTTGGATTGCTCCTCCGGTGTGAGCTTCCGGAGGCCATCTGGCTCATTCCAGCGGACGGGTCCGTACTGACCGAGGTCTTTGTACTTGCGGGCAAAGTTCTCAACCGGAGCTTCCACTTTGGGGGCGAGGGGCTTGCCACGTGGGGTGGCATCCATCTGAGATTCCTCGTGGGCCTTGAGGGTGGCCTTGCTGACTTCAAAGGGAGCGGCATAAGCATCAAGGTCCTTGTACTGCTTGGACTTTTCCTCCGGGGTCAATTGTCGCAGACCATCAGGCTCGTTCCAAGTGACAGCCTCGTACAAACCCAGGTCTTGGTAGTTCTTGGAAGCCTCCTCAGGAGTGGGCTCCCTCAGGCCATCGGGCTCATTCCAGTACACGCCGCCATACATGTGAAGATCGTCGTAATTCTTAGACAGCTCTTCATTGGTCTGTCTCCGCAATCCGTCTGGCTCGTTCCAATGAACCGGCTTGTACTTGTCCAGGTCGTCGTAATTCTTGGACTGCTCCTCTGGGGTTAATTCCCGTTGAGTGAAGGGATCATCAAGCTTGGCCGAAGAGTATTTGTGGAGGTCGTTGTACTCCTTGGAATCTTCCTCGGGGGTCGGCTTTCGGAGACCATCGGGCTCGTTCCAGCGAACAGGACCATAGTTATCGAGATCCTCGTATGCAGACGACTCATCCTTGATGGGTGTCTCGTCAATCACGGGCTCATACTTGTCCAAGTCGTTGTACTTTGGCTCTTGCGCAGGCTTGCTGCTGTCTTTGCCATCCTTGATCGGGCCATACTTGTCCAAATCCTCATACTTGGGAGCAGAGCCTGCCTCTGCCGTGACGTCAACAAAGTCGGTGGGCTTGTAGCCCTCCAGGTCTTCATATCGAGCAGCAGGCCCAGTCATGAATGACTTGGGCTTACGGCGGTTGGTGATGGGATCAATGAAGGTGGCGTCTTCATTTTCCGTGGTGGCTTTCAAAACGTCTGCTGGTGTCGTCTTTGCGTTTTGTGGACGACTGAAGTGATGTGTGCCAGTCAGGGTAGTCTTGCGGATGTTGGCCTTGTTATCGCCTCGGATCAGGTGATCGATCGCACTTCGTTCCACATCCTCGATGTTCATGCCGGGTCGGATACCCGAAAGATCGTCTGACCAGGACTTGACCTGATCCATGCTGGCGTACTTGCTCAAGTCAGCATGGCGGCCAAAGCTAGCCATTGCCTTCTTGATGGCTTCCTTGGGGTTGTTCTCCCAGGATAGATTGCGGTTCAAGGACTCCATGTACCGATAACGAAACCTGCCATGGTGTCGACGGTTTTGTTGAGTTTCGGGTGATGATGACCAGGAACCGAAGCAAAACTCGCGGCTTTGACAAGCACATCTTGACTGTAGCGAAGCGGTAGATGTGAGGATGTTGGAGCCGACAACGCGGGTCTGGAGTAGTCTCGCGCTAGGCGGAGTGCGTGAAGCCGTCAACAACATTGTGTGGGGACGAGGGGAGTGTAAGAGGTGGGGAATCTGGTTCTGAGGTCAGCGTCGAAGGCAACAAGCGAGTTCAAGTCTAATGCGCCGGGTGTCGCAGAGGAGCGAAGCACCAAGAAATGAATAGACTATGAGTATCAAACGTACCACGGATACAAGGAACTGATCAACGATCAACCGAGCAAGCACCCGAGCCAGAAACCCGGAGCTGCCACTAAGAAGACGAGCTGACGGCGCACAGGACACACAACGGCTGAATCAACCGGTCGTCGGCAGCTGAGAGTGAAGCACGGCAGGGACTAACAAATTGAGCTGTTTGCAGGTGTAAATGGTGGTGAAGGTCGATGGAGTGAGACAGAGAATAATGAGAGCGGGATGAGGAGAGAAGCAAGACCAAGGATGAGGGGAAAGCCAGGGACCTTAAAAGATAACGAAGCCGGGACAAGCAAGAGTGACGACTTGCAACGGGGCCTGTTTGGTCCTGAGGTTCAACAGGAGACCGGGGCAAGTGAGGGACCAAGTGGGGACCCTGGGGAGTTGGGGGGAAGGGTGCAGGGAAGGAGCCACCGGGCGGATGGTTGAAGGAAACGCCGGAACAGCAGAGGGTATTTACAAGGCTATCGTTCAGTGAAACCAGGCGTTTACACGTGAAGAAATGAATGAGATAACCAGCAATCTTTGCACTTTCTTTTAACAAAGTGTTGACTCTTATCGGCCTTCATTTAGCCATGTAAACGCCCAGTCTCACTCATCAATCTGCTTAAGTTGCTCCGCGTTTTTTCTTCCCACCTACGGAGCTGGGAGGAGCTGGAGGGGCGGCTTTGGTTCTTGGTGACGCTGTGACACTGTGACACGGCGGAAGCCATGATGCTTTTCCGGGACCCGTCTCTCGCTTGCGCTGCGGGCAAGGAATACCCTTCAAGAGACCAACTCCCTGACGACGAGGCGTGGCGGAAGGGACGGGACTCTACAAGACTCCCAAAAGCAGCCTGCTTGTAGAGGTTCAGTGGTTACAGTCATGGCTGCAACCAGCTGCAACTCGCTGCAAAGGCTCCAGAGGCGTCTGCATGAGCCCACATCCGACCCCCTGGCAATCCAAGCCCCCCGGGGCGACTCTCTTTGCGGGGAAGACGGCATCGCCTAATGGGGCAAGTTGATGCTGTCTCGCCCCGCCGGCTTCACAAGCTGAACCTGGGACTCCCCCCAGCCGCTGACGTCTGCCTCACAGGCCAAAACCCCTGTGAAGCGGCAATCCGCTGCGAGTGTGATGATGAGGATATCCGCACGCACACACTTGCTGCATGCTGCGACGCCCTCTGTGGGAGCTCATGCCATGCCTCGGCATGGTTCCCCGAGAACCAAATGCACGAATCACAGCCATCAGTAACTTGTTTTTCCTTCTGTTTCCACTCCTCACATCCTCAGGATAACCCAATTCAGCGTCAATGAGCAACCATCGTGAGCACCGAAAGAGGAAATTCCGCTGTGTGTCGAGGCGGGCGGCTCGCGGAGGCGGGGATGCCTGGTCCGGGAACTTGTCTGCTTATCAGGAGGGCTTGTCTTGTCCAGGGGCAAATCTTGCTTGTCTCTGATTAGGCTCCCATACGACAACCGATCTCATCTGGACGGACGGAAGCAGAATAATTACGAGGCGCCATTGCCGGCACGAATCACGAGAGCAATGGAGAAACCCGGGTGGACATGTCAGAGAGGACAAGATCCGGGGATAGTTTGACGAAAAATCCCCGTCGAACGATCAAGCCAAGCCGAGTCGAGAGAGGCGCGCGAAACGACGGATGCCACGAGGGGCCCAGAACAACTCTATCAATCTGACAGTGGCCGTCTTCGTTTGGCTGGGTGGTTAATTGCACCGGCGCATGCTGATCAAACAGCCGAATCCTACCTAGAATTCATCCACCCAATCACGGGCCAGTTGCCTGGAACGAAAGGGATGGCTGCCACGGTCGCCCTCACACGCTCACTCGCAGCGGCGATCTGATGCAAGTTGTCATGGCCATGATGCTCTTGGTGACTCTGAGCTGATCATGTGCTCGACTAGATGAAGCAAGGACGCGTCCGCTTGGTGGTGTCTGTTGCTTTCTTTTTTGTCATTGAGCCTTTGTGAAGCGACAGAAGCCATCAGCGTCTTTCCCCCTCCAGCTCCGTGCCTCAGCTCGACGCCAATCCCTCCAATAACTCCGCGCCTTGCGGGCGACAAGTCATCTCCTGAACCCCGGAATCGCTAGCGTCTTCGCCCCGTGCTGTAACTCGATGCTTTCAGAAGGTGGTTACAGGGGACCCCGTCTGACCGATTGGCACTCCCCGTGAATCTTTGCCCTCCTATCTCTAGCGGGCGGCTGCCATCGTGAAGGGGAGTTCAGGCACCAGAGGAGGTTGTCATCGGCTCCAGTTGACGATGAAGCGGCTGAAGAGCGGAGCAAGCGGGCACTCGAATGAAGAAATAAATGAGACATCTAAAAGGCAAGGTAGGTGGGACTAACACTTCTCGAAGACTGTCTTTTATGGCTAGCAGTTTTCATGAAAATTATAGAAAATATCAAGAAGTCGTTAATCATCAAATCTTTTATACCATTTTCTTATGAATTTGTTGCCATCTTAGGGGCAGATATCCATCATTCTTTGTAATACCTAGGCCACGCCTCTTTTTTTCCTCGAGCCATGTGGTGGGTTAGCAACCGATCAGCCTCAGTTTGCCGGGTATAAACATATTGTCTCAATCTCATGTCTTTCCTTTGTTGAGTAGATTTCCTTTCTTACAAAGGTATAGAGACTGCGAGGCGAAGTAGCAAAGAACATAGTTTTTAACTGTAGCAAAACCGTTCAGTTGCCTGTGCGACCGGCGACCGGCGTGACTCAAGGCGGCGTGTCAGCGAGTGAGCCAACGGCGAGAATGATGTCGTGCAACATGGTAAACCTGTTGCCCAGATCATTCGAAACTTAGTAAACACCCAAGATCAAGACCAAGACATTCTCCCTTGAATCTTTCATTACTTCATCCTCCACCCATTCTTTGGTGTCTTTCCTGTTTTCTGATCACAATCGCTGAGGCTCAGCAAGTTGTCGGCCCCACTTGTTCCCGCCAAGGCCAACCAGATTCGGTCCCTCTTGTGACATCACTCCTCCCTCGACATTTTCATCAATCATCACAGATACCAGCGACCTCTACCTGTTCGGAGCGCCCAACAGAGCCGAGATCGTATCTACCATCACCTGCATTCCGCTTGAAGGCCCCTGGACCTGGATCTAAACCTCTACGATTCATCTGGTCCCTCACAGCCATGAAGCGGACTCAGGGCAAAGCCTTTGACGGACCCCGCTCCGGGTTCGCGGCCTTCGGAGGCTTTGGCGCCGCCGGTTCCGGCACCTCCCTGTCTTACCTCGCCGAACCCCCGTCCTTCACGGCCGTGTCGGACCCCAACGTGGTCGTGTCTCTCAAGAATATCCTCAAGAAAGACAGCACCACCAAGGCCAAGGCGCTCGAGGACTTGCTTGCCCACGTGCAGGCTCATCCCTTTGACAAGGATGGCGGGGTAGAGGAGGCCATTCTCGAGGTTTGGGTGAGTGGGACATGGGTTGATAGAGTGCACAGTATGGCTCATAGTTTTACAGGTTCAATTGTATCCTCGCACATCGATAGACAACTCACGCCGTGTCCGTGAGCTTACGCACAATCTTCAGTTCGAGCTGATGAAGTCGGCACGAAAGCGCTTTGAACGCCATCTGCCCAAAGTCGTTGCCGCTTGGCTTGCCGGCCTCTATGACCGCGATCGCGTTGTATCCAGGGCTGCCAGCGATGGCCTAACCCCATTCCTTTCAACTCCCGAAAAAGTTCTCGCTTTCTGGAACAAGTGCCAAGCTCAGATCCTTGACTTTGCCATCGAGGCAATCCAAGAGACAAAGGACACCCTTAGCGATGAGCGTTCAACAACGCCAGAGGACTCCGAGTCCAAGTACTTCCGGGTTGTCACAGCTAGTTTGTCACTTGTGCTGGGCTTGCTCCAAAAGGTCGAGCCAAGCAATCTTGAGAAGCAACAGCCTCGATACGATGACTACTTTGGGGAGGAAAATGTCTGGAAAGCCATCACCTTCAAAGACTCATCAGTGAGAAAGACTGTTTGCCAGCTTCTCTTTGCCTCGATCGAGCGCAAGCTACCCTATGCAGGGTCTACAAAGGCCAAGCAAGCCTTCATCACTGGTGGCCTCAAGACGAACCAAGCCGGCTCTGCCCTAGAGTATGTGCGAGCCCTGACGAAACTAACCCAGGTCTATCCAGACGTCTGGTCATCATCCAAACCTCCGAGCGACCCCAAATCACCTCTGGGTAGGCTACTGGCCTTTTCCGCCAAGGGTTCTCAGGGAAGCCAGCCGAAGTTCTGGGAATGCCTGGACCAGCTGCTATCAGTTCTGCCTACGGATCTAATCAATCCTGTGGTGGCTTCTCAGTTCTTGATTTCTCTCAAGTCGGGAATTACTCACAGGGATGAACCCCGAACGAATACCTCCTTCGCTTGGAAGTGTTATATCGATACAGCGGGGCGATTATTGAGCAGTCTGCCCTCGGACGACCAGCTCCCCTTTGTTCAAGAACACCTCTTCCCTCTTATCGAGCAATTCCTTTTCTCAGTGTCCGAAAAGACGCCCGCGATTCCTCTCGGCCCGAATGCTATCTCCGTTCTCGTCGAGGCATATGTTGCTACTGTCCAGTCATCGCCCTCCGTTGTTTCCGCATCCGAGGAGGAGTGGAACAGACTTGCCAGCATCTTTTGCGCCAAGATCTCTGGGTCGCTCCCAGAAGTGTCTCGGGAGTACCAACAGTCACAGGATAAGATTGCGGAAGAGGGTCGACGGTGGTTTAGCCTTGTTGGACAGATTGAAGACAAGCTCTTGGAGCTTGCACAGGGTATCCCTGACCACACGGCCGGCCCTTCGCTCAAGGTCATCACACAAAGCATCTCGCTTCTTGAAAGCCGCAATCTGAAGCCATATGGTGCCGCCAAGATTCTCGAGTTTGCTCTAAGCATGGCTCCCCGTCTGTTCCATGGCGAAGGGGCCAAGAAGCTTTCCGGATTTCTCTCATCCCTGGCCAAAGAAGATGCCGCCAAAGCTGTTGCTTCCCCTTCTTCTCGGTACCTCCTCTCCTGCCTCCACCTTCTTGGTTCAGTATCCACTGGATTTGCCCCTATTTGGAACTCGTGGGTTGAGGCTGTTCTTGATCTTGAATCGGAGACTGACCGCGACTCGGCACTTGCATCTCTCATCTCCAACGATCGGGGAGCAATTCTCGCAAAGGGAAATATGGATTTGCAGAAGCACATCATTGGATATGCGACGCTTCTGGCTCTCGGTGGTGCCACTTCCTGGGAGCTGTTGGAGGCTGCTGTCACCTACCAGACTTTGACGGACACCAACTACCGAGAGCTCATTCAATCCCTTGTGGAGATCCTTGAACAAGAGCCTCAACAGACAGAACCCACCCTCCAGGCTTTGGAGATTGTAGCAAAGAGCAGACCAGAACTGTTCTCCCGAGATGAGCGTGTGCATACAACGCTGCTTGCCCTCCTCCTCGGACTTTCCGAGCTTGACAATATCATTGTTTCTTCGAAAGCCACTGCCATTCGCACACTTTTGGATAACCACTCCAGCGGGAAGTTGCCCGTTGTTGCCGTCATCCAGGCCAACCTAGAGAGGGCTGGGCCACAATCCCTTGAGTATGATCCCATCAACCCTCTTTCTGACTTTGCTGACCATGTTTTAGTATCAAGACACTCGTGGCACAGGCCGAAAATGCCACCTCGAGCGACATTCCTTCAGAGGAGCTTTTCCCAAGCACCAATGTGTGGATGAAGGAGCTCGCTCCTTTCCTGGAGCTCTCTGTTAACCCATCTATATCGATCACCAACAGTCTTGGCGGAGCTGCTGCGTTAGTCACAGGTACGCCTCGAACTACTCAGCCCCGAGTCCACAGAGACAGAAAGGGACGCTCCATTCCTGCAAGAATGGCACTCTACGTGTCTCAACTCTCCAACAAACTTCCAATCTCGCAGCTACCACAGCCATTCCAGCGCGAGATCCTGTACCTTCAGTGCCTGACGGTCCAACTCGTTTCAGACCAGATCACATGCATGGAGGACAACCGTCTCTGGAGGACTCTAAAACCGGCCGAAGCCATCAGCCAGGCCGAGGACTTTGTTTCAAAGACCCGTGGAGTTCTGACTTCTTTGGCCTCTAATGTCAAGACCCTGGATTCTGACGACGAGTCCACGTGCCTGGTCCGCGATCTGATCCATCTGCTCATCAAACACTCGAATGAGTTGACACCCAGAGGGTTGTACAGTGCAAGAGCGCTTGGCGAACTGGTGCAGTCTATCACAGAGGCACACGGAGCTTCGTCAAGTCTCGAGGATACTCTTCTGACGCCCGATGTTCTCAAAGTTGGCCCCGCGACCGTCTTGCCCGCCTCGGCACTCATCGCCGGGTTTGGCGAGACCCTCCAACCTTCCAAGGTCCTCAACAACTTTTGCAACCGAGTGGTTAGTGAGGTTGCGGGACTGAAAGCTCAGGGTGAAAAGACCCTCATGACCCTGGTGCTGCTTTCGTCATGCGCTCAGGTCTACGAAGCCGGCGAGATGCCTGTGGCAAACAACCGTATCGTCTTTGCAGTCCGGCAAATCACATCGTGGCTGGATGAGCCTGAGGATCTGAGCCCAGCCCTTTGTGCTGAGATCTGCCGGGCGTTGAACAAGCTGGTGCCGTGCATGAAGGACGTCTATGGATCTTACTGGGAAAAGACGATTGAGTTCTGCATCTCGCTCTGGAATCGCGCTCACGAGTTCGAGCTCGACACCGCTCTCCCTTTCATTCACTCTTCGCTGAGACTATACAAGACTTTAGAGACCTTGCAGGAACCCAACGACGATCTTGATGATGCCATCAAAGAGTATGCAGGCGCCAAGCCTAGGGCACTAGTTGAGCTGCTTCGACTTTCGCGTGACACCAGCTCACAGCCTCTGGAGATCGTGGATGCCATGCTCTGCCGCGAGGTGGAAAAGATGCCTCTACGACAAGTCCCAGATCTTTCCGACATCTTTGCCCTGGTGGCTTCCGACTCTCGCGATATTCAGACTGCAGCTTTCAATTTGCTACACAGAGCTATCCCCGAGCAACAGCAGCAAAAGTCCGTCGATGCTCTTCTGGACAAGACAGGTATGAGTCCCTCAAAGCCACCCCTAGGTTTTTTTGTCACTAACATTTGTAGATGCTCGGCTGCCTGATGAGCTTCTCTCCCTCCTTCTCGACGCCCCCACGCTTGAAAAGTACTCGGATGAGATGCTCGCAGAGTTCCCTTCTCCCATCCGCTCATACCTCCTCTCTTGGAAGTTGGTCTTTGACGCCTACTCGGCATCGTCCTTCAAGATCCGCAACGACTTTACCGAGAATCTCAAGACCGACAACTATGTGGCGCCGCTGCTCGACTTTATGTTTGACGTGCTCGGACACTCGGCGGCGCAGGCTCTCAAGCTGGAAAAGTCCAACCTCGGCGCCGAGCAGATCCAGAACTACGACGTTAAGCTCGCAGAGTCTGAGCCTGAAGAGAAGAACATGCAGTGGCTGCTGGTGCATCTCTACTATCTGATTCACAAGTATACCCCTGGCTTGTTCCGTGCCTGGTACATCGATTGCCGCTCCAAGAGGACACGCATCGCGGTTGAGTCCTGGACGACCAAGTACTTCTCGCCCCTCATCGTCTCGGATGCTCTCGACGACGTCCAGCAATGGGCAGACAACCAAGAACCCCCCGCCATGGACGAGCAAGAACTCGTTGTGCGCGTAGCCCGAGCCGCCAGAGAAGTGACAGCGAGCTACGAGGTCGACGAAAGCCAAGCCGCCATCACAATCAAGATCCCGGCCAACTTCCCCATCGAGAACGTCTCGGTGCAGGGCCTCAACCGCGTCGCCGTCAGCGAGAAGAAGTGGCAGAGCTGGGTCATGACCACGCAGGGCGTCATCACCTTTTCCAACGGCAACATCATCGACGGCCTGCAGGCCTTCAAGCGCAACATTGTCGGCGCCCTCAAGGGTCAGAGCGAGTGTGCCATCTGCTACAGCATCATCTCCACGGACAAGCGCATGCCTGATAAGCGGTGCTCGACGTGCAAGAACTTGTTCCACCGGACGTGTCTGTACAAGTGGTTCCAGACGAGTAACCAGAACACTTGCCCGCTGTGCAGAAATCCTATTGACTACATCGGGGCGGACACGGCCAAGAGACGCCAGGTTTGAGTGTGTGGGGCATTTGGGGTATCAAAAGAAGTGAAATAGACGATATAGAAGTTAGAAAGGTGAATTGAATATGACTCGATTGCCACCTACCACGCTACTGGCAATGTCTCTGCGTACCTAACTATTTAGCCACCGCCCCCATCTCAAACACGCTCAACTAATTCATGTCAACATCACCATCTTTGTCGCGGTTCTCCTTCTTATTCTTCTTCTGCTTCTCATCGTCCCCTTCATATCCTGATTCCCCTCCCTTATCCTTATCCTTCTCATCCCCTGCTTTCGCTCTCTTCTCTGCGTCCTTACTGCCACCACCCGCGGGTATATCGATGGGAGCAGACTTCTTGTCTACAGGATAGTCAGAAGGGGGGTAACAAAGAGAACAAGATTGTGACCTACCCTTATCGTCATGAGGGTTGAGCATTTTAAAGTATACTACAAGCGTGTTGTTTTGTTTGAGTCTTTAGAATATGTAATATAGATAGCTTGTAGAACTTGGAAAGATGGTCGGTGTAGAAACGAGTTATATACGTTTGAGATGTGGAAGTGAATATTTGGTTGACACGACTTGATAGTGTCGTCGGTTTGTGAGACCGAGATCAGGTGAACATGCCAAATAGGGTTGCGATGAGATGGCGAGTGCGACGGTGATAAAGTTTGCTCGAGTCTATGCATGTTCAACGTGTCGGGTCTAGGCATTTATGATTCAGGGCCTGTATTTATTAGTTTGCGCATGCGGGGATTGACAGGGGAAACTGACCTGTTCAGCTGAGAGCCTTTGGCTACCATAGCGGACTAAAGAAGCCACAAGCTCTCTGAATTCAGCATCCACGTCTGGAAGGATCACATCCCAGGGGCGTGAAGGAAACACGGTCCAGAGCTGGAAGGGAGATATCTTAAACTCCTTCGCCTCAGGCCAAGTCTCCGGGGTAGGTGTGCCAATAGTCTTGAAGATACTAAGAATCAGTCCCAGTTGGTTTCCGTCCTCATGCACGGCACGAGACTCAAAGATGGGCTTGGGCGGATCTCGAATGGCCTCTGAAATCATGACGCCCATCCCCCACATGTCGACTTCTGGCCCGTACGACTTGTTTCCGAAGAGGACGTCTATCGCTCGATAGGGTCCTGTTCCGATATCGAGAATCTTGTCGTCATGTGGCTCAGATTGGGCCGACAACTCGGGATGCCATGCAGTGCCAAAGTCGGAGAGATAAGCTGGGCCGGTTGGAGAACCTAATAGAATGGCGGATGGCTTGATGTCTCGATGCACGATTCCCTGCGCGTGGATATCCTTTAACCCCTGAAGGACATCTCTGAGGATTGAACGAGCCGCGTCCAAAGGAATGGGGCCCTTGTCGAGAAGATCGGTGAGGGTGTAAGGCATGAAGGGAAAGACGAGGACGAATTGCTGCTCTTGGTCACGAAAGGTGTCGAGCAGTTCAATACAGGGAGACCGCAGAGTCTTGAGAATCTTAGCCTCTCGTTGGGGGTTATGCGGCTCGATGTTCTGGTAGGCGACGATGACTTTGAGAGCCTTGTCGCCGGAGCGATAGACCTCAGAGGTGACACCCTCAGAGATTGGGTGGCAGTTTCGATAGGAGCCAATGCGAACACCAGATTCCTCCTCAACTTCAGCCTCGTCGTACTCTGGGGCATCTTGTCTGGGCAGCGGTGTCGAGGTTGGCTGACAGGCGAGGTTGTACTCCTCCTAGGCGTTGTCAGCGGTTCCCGAGCCCTGGGCTGCCGCGAGAGGCTGCATCGCGGCGCAGCGCACCTGAGTAGAAGAGATCTGGTAGGCGGCCTGTTCTATGGCGATGGCCTCACTCATGCTGGTCGTAGCCAACGACTCTTGGCTGGGGAGTGCATGTAAGCGGTCTGTGGGAGGGCGTTAGTAGGGGTCTGTCTGCCTGCTTACATCTTCTGGATGGTCTCGTACCGCTGAGAGGCCGAGAGCGCGGCTTTCCATTCAGGCAACCCGACAGACGCCATTGTTTGCTGGAGAATCAAGCCTACACCTGAGCTCCCGTGTCTCAACGGGTTTGGTGTTACTATTCAACGGTCAAGCGTGGTGGTCCCGTATAACGGAATGCAATTGGGCATCCGGCCGGTCAATTGCGGTCGACAGAATGTAGAGAATCCAAATTTCCCCCGCTTCGACGGCTCAATGGCTCCCGTAGATGAACAAGGGGCAAAGATCGACCTAGCTGGGGTTGTCTCAAAGGGTTGACGTTGACGTAGTGCGTAGAAAGGTATTTGTGGATGTATCCGTAGAGCTGAAGCAAGACGCGGGAGCAGGCCCGCAATTTCACCCAGCAGAAACAAGGCCCTAAGATTGGACGGGAGCAGGGGTATAAGGCCTGAAACCGTCTGTTTGCTGTCGTTGTGTCAAGAAAAATGCTGTAATGCCCTTATTGAAGCTTCGTTCCGAGGTGTAGGTGCAGAGCTGTTGTGAGAGCTACCTACGAGGAGGTACCTTGGTCGTGAGGTCATGCTTCTGTCCTCGTGACCTCGGCTCGGGCAAAGTACCAAGAGAAAGTGAAGCTCCCCCCGTGCTCCCGCATCTTCTCCCCGTCTTCTCGAAGCCCACCAACCAAAAGCTTCATCCCACAGCTTCACCCAACCAACGGCATCCAAGCTTCTAGCGTTGGGTCCACCGCTGCCAGCCCGGTCAAGCCCATTCGAGGCGAGGCCCAGTCACCAGCCGAGAACCAGAGCCCAGCCCCAGCCGCCTGTGCCTGTCTTCGCCTTGGCCTTGTCCCTCTGTCTGTTGTCCAGCAAGCTCCGTCTTGCTTCCAAGATTCTATTCTTCCAACCTCGCACAGCACCGCACCGCACTGCATCTTGGCCTGGATCTACGCACAAGAGCCGCGTAATAGCCTTCCCCTTTCTTCCGACTCGTCCCATCCTCCCGTCGACATTGTCACCTGCGACATGACCTTTCTGGTCTATTAACCTGCCTAGCCGTCTTGTCCGTCACTGCGCTTCCTTGCTTCCCGACCAACCGGCCGACCCATCATCACCGAACCAAGCAAAACCTCCCTGTCGCCTTGTTCGTCAACCCCGAAGCTTGACCGACCCCTCTCGCTCGCCCTCGGCCTCATCGCCATGCGCATCCTGTCCTCGAGCCATTAATCGTATACTTAATTATCTCCCCCCTACTTCCGCACCTATATATAATTCCACCATCCGTTTGCGCCGCGCCGCTCCCCAAATCGGTCCACCATGGAAGACATGGCAAGGGCCGAGTATCCCGCCATGCTGGTGAGGCAATCCCCGTCCGCAGCCAAGACTACAGCGCTGCAAAATGCAAGACGCAGAGTCTGGTATCGAACTTTTACTGATCTACTTCTTTGCGCAACTCATAGGCAGCTCTCCAGCCCGGCCAGGCGGTTCATATCCTCTCAGATCGAGTAAAGCGCATGTCCCGCATCAATATCGAAATTGCCGACTGGCTCCAGGTACGCCGGCCTCTCGAGATGGATGCCAATGCCCAAGCAAAGACTTGAGGCCATCCCGTTCCATCCAGACGGCATGCTGACCCTCAACTTAGGAGCGCCGTCGCGTCGAGGAACAGTATGTTCAGGGCTTGCGCAAGCTCACTGCCTTCAAGGTTCCCAATGCCCAGTCTGAACTAGGGTGAGTCCAGCCGCTCTGCAGTATCATGATAGCTCGCAGGCTCACAGTTGCCATAGTGTCTTCCAGGCCCCATGGAACCGAATCATCGACTCGGTCGAGAGCATCGCCCACTCCCACCATCAACTCGCCGATCGCATCGAGAAGGACATTGAGCATCCCCTACGCAACTTTCACATTCGCAAGGACTTCCAGAACATTAACACCATGTCCAACAACCTGGGTACCATGGCAAAGGACCTTGAGGAGGCTCAGGAGCGGACCGAAAAGCTGAGCAAGAAGGGAGGTCGTGCCAACACCCAAAAGGTCGATGCTGCCTCGTCTAAGCTGGAGGCTGCTATCGGACAGTGGGAGTCGCAGGCGCCCTTCATCTTCGAGTCCCTCCAGGCCCTCGACGAGTCGCGGGTCAACAATCTGCGTGATCTCCTCACCCAGTACCAGACCCACGAATCCGACCAGGCCCAGCGCGTTCAGGAGAATGCCGTCGAAACACTTGCGCTCATGCTCGAAATCGATACGGACAAGGAAATCCAGTCATTTGTGAACAGGGCCACCCAAGGCAGGGCGAAGCTTCCCACGAGGACTTCAACGCGACAGTCTTCCGTTGTCGGCACCACGCCCTCGACGCCAGTGCCCCCAAGCACTGCTGGTAGCACCAATGCGCCCACACCAAGCATCCAGGCGCCTCCTACCCCTGCTGCCGCCTCCTCTACCGCTCCCGACGACGATGTGAGCGAGAACAATTCGGTTCCACAAGAGCCCAAGCCAGGTAAGTCGGCTCGTTAGCATCTTGTACGCTTGGCTAACATGTTGAAGGCGGCAAACTTCGTCGTCTCGGTACCATGTTTGGTGGACGAAGGCGACAGAGCATGCACGCAGGGTTTGGTCAATTATCCCCTCAAAAGGGCGGCCCTAGCTTCGGCAGGTTGGGAACCAGCCACAGCCATCATGACCGCGGTGTCTCACCAAGAGGCTCCTCGACTAACCTGCAGGAGCATCACCGGCTGTCCTCTCTAGCAGAAGCACCTGATGTGCCCAAGCTACCCGCGAATATCGACCAACCACCCAAGCCCGAGTCCACACCGCACGAGAACACGAACGGAGTGTCGCACAATGAAGGTCTTCTGGACAGCCCAATTCCACAAACGAATGCAGGCACAGTCAATGGCAACCATGAGCCCGATTTATCAGATGTTCAGCCACCACCAGGACCTCCTCCTTCTCACAAGCCGGAGGAGCAGCAATCAGCCCCTGCGGCAGCCGCAGCTGGAACCAAGGATTCAGAAGGCTTCACTGTGCCGCCGCCGATGAACGACCCCATCTCGCAAGCTCAAAGAGAGGCCCAGCAGGAAGCAGGTGAAGACCCCGAACAGCTGCTCAAGGTCAACATTCAGCAGACGCCAGTGGAGGAAGAGGACCCGGACGCTAAGCTCGCCGCGTTGTCGAGTGTTGCCAACAGCCTCAAGATCGGACCGGCCACTCGTCGCACAGGCACTATAAGAGGTCGCCGTGACGTCCGGCACACCGTCTACGTCCCACCGCCTAGTATGCCCGAGAGCGGTACCGATTCCTCCGTGGGCGGGTTCCCTGTGTCGCCTTCATTACCCGCTACATCCTTCACAAAGTCCGGCACCGTAGCTGCGCTAGCATCCGAGGCCAGCATTGCTGGAACTTCGGATACACAGTCTGTGCGATCGGGCAACTCATTGGGAAGCCTTGCCCACCCCAAGCATCCTGATATGACGGCTCCCGGTCTGAACTCATCCATTATTGAGAGTGTCTCTGCTGTCTTTGAGGAGGGCGGTATCAAGTCTGCATCCATCACTGGCGAGGTTGCGTTTGTCAACAACCCCAGTGATTCAGGTGATGCAAAGAGTAAGTTGCAACATGAATTCGTCAAGCACATATATTCACATGAGACAGGTTACGAAACCATCCGCATCAACAACTTTGCGGCACTCGAGCGCATCGGACCTAACCGCATCTTCGTACAAAACTCGTCGGTTGAAAATCACGAACAGTTCTCCCTCGATGTCTCCCATCTCACCAAAACAAACACGGCATTCTCCTATCGGGTATTTTCTGAGGATTCTGGAAGCCCCGCACTCGGCCAGCATGCGCCCTTGCTCCTAAAGCTTGCATGGAAGCCTCAAGGAGACAAGCTCGGCTTGCTACTGCAATACCAGCTCAACCCGTCCTTCAAGTTCTCCGCGCCTGTAACGTTACACAACGTGGTCATCGTGGCGACGTACGAGGGCCGGTCAAGCGGCGCTCAGACGAAGCCTGTAGGAACACACCTAAAGGACAAGCACTTGGTGTACTGGCGGGTAGGCGATGTGACGCTCACCAACGACGCCCACAAGATTGTGTGCCGTATCATCGGCGCCGAGGGCACCGAGCCCAAGCCCGGACACGTTGAGGCCAGATGGGAATACACGCCCTCTGGAGATGATGTGGTGGGAAGCGGCATTTCCATCTCGCGACTTGACGAGGGCAAGGGCAAGGCAAAGGAGCTCACAGAAGATGACCCCTTTGCCGACGACAGCGCAAGCACGGAGCAGAAGTGGGTTGACGTGCCGGTGGTGAGAAAGCTGGTCAGCGGCAAATACGAGGGTCGGTAAGGGCCATGGGCCGGAAACTAGACCTTGAGGTGTGATTCCCAAAGTGCATGTGCATGGATAGAGAGGCCCGAGGCGGACACTGAAAATGTTGTTCCTGGGGCGGCGCATTGAATAGCGAGCGTGATGGGAGGATAGCCTCCCCTTCTTGGGTTTACTTTCACTCCTTTTTCTTTTCCTTTTTTTTTTATCTTTGTATGTCATACTGTCTCTTGTCTTTTTTGTATGGGCTATTGACGGCTGGATTGGTTGGAGCGTGAGAAGGGCAGTAGTAGTATTTTTTGTTGAAACGCTGTACCTTGTGTAGTCTCTATGACTCAACAACAACAACAATGTCTATATCTCGGCAATATCAAGACTCATTTACTTGGTTCTGTCCAATTGTAACATATAGTACACGACCTCTTTTTGTTTGTTGGTACTTTCTTTGCATTTGGCTTTCGCTACGTCTATACTATTTCCCTTTTGACCCTGCCTATAAACGCTCCGGTCCGAAATACTCCAAAACGACGCTGTGCGTTGCTGCCCGTTTCTTTCGCTGTTGCAGCGGTAGTGGGCTATACATAGATCTGGGATACAAAATGGAATGCGCGTCGTGTGTGACGCTGGTAATATGTACAGGTGTGAGCGTGATGGCTGGAGGCATCAAAAGACTCAGGGGCTTCAACCCCTGTCTACTCAGACTTGTCGGCGTTTTCCTTGGCCTTTTGGCTCTCTTGGCCCTTCTTCCACTTGGAAAACTTCTCGCCTAGGTATCGCCACGTCCGCGAGAAGCCGCCCATTACTAATCCCTTGATGCTCTGCGTTGTGCTGGGCCAGTTGACTGTGTGCTTGACCACGGTACGCACCGTCTCGCGCAAGTTCTCAGGGTCATCCGTGGCGATGCGCCGCTCAAACTCGCCGCCCTGCATGCGATAAACAGCGCGGCTTTCTTCGTCGGAAGTGGCCTTCATCAGCTCATTGAATTCGCCGCGGGGGATGCCAAACTTCTTCTGGTACTGGAAGTAGAGGCGGGAGCGGAAGGTCTGTGGAAGGCGCCGCACCATGTTACCGCGACGGACAGGATCCATATCCTGCTCGAGGGTGTTAACCGCCTCAGGGTTGAGGATCCAGTCTTGGTCGTCGATACGGCAGGGACCGGAAAAGTCGACGTTGGGAAGTGTCTTGACTAGGGGCGCGTAAAGGCGGCGGAAGTGAACAATGTTGTTGTCGACAATGTTTGTAACCTTGCTCTTATTCTCGGTGGGAAAAGCCATGCGAGGATCGCCAAGATAGCTGAGGCCGGCGATGGTGCTGTAGAGCTGGGCCTCTGTGAACTTGGGGGGCAGGAGGAGGAGGGCAGTTCGAACAGCAGCAATCAAGTTGTGTTGGTTTGCGAGTCGGACACGGGGGTGGTCGCGGAGGATCTTGACGGGCTTCTGAAGACGGCCTGCAAGGTACAGGCTCTCCCAGGAAGAGAGATCGGTAACCAGGTTGTCAATACTCGTGACGCCGTACTTGATGAGCATGCCATTCATCTCAATGTACGGGTTGAAGTAGACTCCAGCACCCCAATTCTGCACGCGCGAGACGAAGCCGGACCCCAGCGATGCGATACCCGAGTAGTGATCACGATGCTGCTTCATGTTGATCGAATGCCAGTGCTGAGTGTGCGTCACTCCAAAGATGAAGTCAATCATCTTGGGAGAGCCCTTTTGCGACTTGACGAGCGCTTCAGGCGGGTTGGGGTGAACGGCGCGGAAGGCGGCATCCGAGATGCTCGGCTTGGAAGCCTCTTGAGGAAACACGCCAGAGCCGTATGCGAAGCAGTAGACAATGGGGGCATTGAACTGCCGCAGCATCAGACGCAGAGCCTCCTTCAGCTCATAATTAATGATCATGTGTTGGTTCGCGCCGAAGAGACGATGTGGCAGGTCGTCAAAGGACTTTATGGATCTGTCTAGGTCTTCCCAGTCGCTGCTAAAGACATTAATCTTGCTGCTGCTGGACTTGGAAGTCGAGGATGCGCTGCTCGAAACGGACGTGTCGGAGTCTGTCATCGAAGATGCGGAACTCTCGGAATCGCTGGGGCTGTCGGGCCGCTTCGTCGAGGTCGACGACCATCGTGACGAGATTAACGACGAGTTGGAAGGTTTCGAGTAGAGTTGACAGGCGCGTGGGGTACGAAGGGATATAGCTCGGGTGGTCACGGAGGACTAGAAGAAGTTGTTAGAGAGACCCAGAGAAGAGGCACTGTTGGAGCTCACCCTGAGGCCAATTGAGGCCATTGTGTATGATGAGATGAAATCTATTAGCAACAAAAAGTGTCTGGGTACGATTATGGTTCCAAGATGAGGTCGAGGGAGAGTAAGGGCAGCTCAAGCTGCGGCGGCGTTGAGACTGCCTAGTCGCATACTCGATCCGGAATCGGAGAAGGGAGGGTCAAGAGATTTCAGAGCAAGGTCCCCAATGGCAGTCGCAGAAGAATTCGTCAGTGGATACAAGACAATAGCTCCTCAGTGCAAGACAGACGGAGACTGCAAAAGATCGTCGGGGCTGGCTTTGGGAAGCTGAGCTTTTCTGCAAGCGATGGATGAAAATACCTTCCCGTCACTCCCCCTCCAATGCCGAGCGGATGGAAAGGTGTGGGTCACGAGCACAAGGAACGGCTGCGGGATGGCCAATCACGTGCCATCTTGGCTGCGGGAACAGGGTCCCCTCCTTCCCACCCAGGTACGTACCCGCTACTGGCCGAGGCGGGATGATGGATGCTACGTCACTTGACGATATGGCCTTGGCAGATGGAGCTTGCGAGACGGAAGACGGGAGTTGGTAAACAAGATGCGTCATTGATCGAGGAGATGGTTCCTGGCTTGCATTTTAGCTGTGCTGATTGGGTTAGGGACAAAGGGGTTTGTTTTGGATCCACGTGGTTAACACAATGCATCACAACTTGAAGACCTGGCAGTGAGCTTGAAGCTATGGAGTTTAAGGAATTGAAGCTTCATGTCTCGCTGCCCTGTTTTCTTAGCCCTTGTAGACCAATGAATGGGACCAATTCCATGTTTAATGCATCTAAAACTATTGGTCACTTTACCAAGACGGTTAAGGGAGAAATCTACAGCGTCGATTGTCTAACAAGTTGGTTATGATCATCCACCTTGGCAAACGCCCATGGAGTGGCAAACCTCAACGATTGTGTAGTTACATGAGGCATGCGGTAACCAAAGACCAGTGCAAACACTGAGGCAACAGTGACAAGCATGCACAGAGTATTTAGATAGATAGATCTATGAAACTACCTACTTTTAAAACATCCCTTTATTCTTTAACAACTAGATCCGTACCAATATCATCGCAACTGCTCAATCCAAGGTAGTTACCCTGGACCAACGGCGCGAACTAAATTTGGATAGAAGCTATTTCTAGGATTCATATCAACCTACCTACTGTATCATTCTCAATGTCAATTGAAGAAAAGAAATGTTCTCTATACTAATTTATTAACTCTGGATAATCCCTAGACCCATGAATCCCATCATTCATATGCACAAAGCTGCTGGCAAGCTGCCCACCTACTCAACATGGATCATCAATATCACGTGACCCACCAGCTGCTGTGGTGATCGCAAACAAAGCAGCAGCCAGGGATCGCGCTTCCCGTCTCACAAGAAGCAACCTCACCACCCGCCACAGAAATGCGCGCCCATACGCCCGACGGCTCTGGAGGCCGACGAGCCTCTTCTAGCAACAGGTTTCGAGCTAGCACTTCCGCCATCGGGCGCCCTCAGACCACTCTAAGAGAGTCCAGGGTAAGTCAACAACATTCCAAACAAAACAAACATTAGTTTTGCCGTCACCACCACCATCGGTATTCTGACTTGGGCCATTCGTAGATATCCTCCTTCCGAGCGAGTACCCAGCCGACATACAACCTGTTCACTGGCGAATCAAACCTTCCCCGTCCTTCCTCCCGACAAGGCCACACCGCCGAGTCTGTCCGCCCGGGTTCACGCGACAGTTTTAAAGAGAACATGGCGCCGCCCGATGCCGACGAGTACGAAAAGTACAGGAAGGAGATCGAGGCCTTGAAGGCCGAGATCGGCACACTGCAATATCGCATGCAGACATCTGAACAAGAGAAGGAGATTGCTCTGTCGCAGCACAATAGCAAGCTCGAGCAAGCGCGCCGACGAGAGCAGGATGAGGCACAGCAGCGCCAGGCCGCCGAGGCCGAGCGCGAAAAGGCAGCGAGCCAAACCGAAGCGCTTCGAAAGGAATTGGAAGAGTTGAAAGAGAACATCGAAGGCGACAAGAAAGCCCTGGAGCGAAAAGCCCGCGAGGCAGAGGACGAAGCCCGCCTACTGCAGGAACAGTTGGAGGACCTGTCCACGGCCAAGGAGGAGGCTGCGCGCATTGCTGATCGAAAGGCTACCGACCTGGAAATGCAGATTGCCGCATCACAAAAGTCGCTACAAGAGTATGAGCAGGAGCTCGATCAGCGAGAAAACGTTCTCCAGCAAGCCCAGGCTCAGCTGGCGGAGAAGGACGCACACATCGGCAACCTCGAGGCGGACGTGCTACGACTAAAGGCACAGAGCGGAGATGCCGAGACGATGGAGATAATCAGACAAGAACTGTCGGAACAGGTTCATCATATCCGCAGTCTTGAAGCGACCAACCGCGACCAGCTTTCCGAACTTAGGCACCTACGAGCGTTGAGCAAGGCGGTCGAAGTCGTCGAGGAGGAGAAGCGAAGCCTGCAGCGCAAGCTCGAGGCTGCCGAAATGGTCGAGGCAGAGCTTGCTGAAGCCCGTATTCAGCGACAGAGACTCGAGGATGAGCGATTGGCCTGGTCGGCGTACTTGAAGAATGCATCCGAGACTGGCGACAACGAGTTTGACTCCCCGGAGGCTGTGGCAAGGGCACTTGTTCAGGAGCGTCTGACTACAGCGTCGTATGTGGAAAAGTTAGGTGCTCTTCAGGCCGAGATGACGGCAACCCAGAACACGGTCCGGTCACTACAAGACGAGAAGGCTCGGCTCAAGACTGAAGTTGAGAGTGCAAAGACATCAGCCAACGCCAACAACGCCGACAAGGCCCGACTACGTCTGGAACGACAACGCGCTCTGGCTGTCAAGGAGGTTGAATACCTTCGAGCCCAGCTCAAGACATTTGATACCGAGGACGAGTCAGTCCAGCCAGAACAGTTTGATGAAGCCCGTGCGAAGAGAGTTCAAGAGCTCGAGGATCTTGTGGACAAGTACAAGATGGAAGTGCAGAGCCTGCACGCTGAACTGTCATCGGTGGAACCGTCTGCTACAGGCACACCGCCGCCCACAACTGGCAACAAACGCCCACGACCCGAGGATGACAATGCCCACGAGCAGCTTGGACAGCTCGCGCGCAAGAACCGCAAGCTGCAGGAGGAGCTGTCTGGCTTCCAGACCAAGGTGGCGTTGCTGGAGAAGGACCTGTCAGCCAACCGGGAGCAGCTAAAGGCTGCGAAGCAACAGACGCAGACCCGTGTTCTCTCCCTCAAGTCCAACCCTACATCGGACTATGAAGCGATCAAACGGTCCACTCTGGAGGCCCTCCAGAGAGAGAACCAGGACTTGCTGGCAACCCTTCGTTCCAAGACTGGCAACTCGTCAGTCCCCATGATTCCCACCTCTGTGCTCTCAGCAATGGAACGTGAGATCGCGGCTGCCAAGGCCGAAACTGCGTCGGCCCAAAAATCCGCGCGGCGTCTCAAGGAAGTCTGGGGATCCAAGTCGCAAGAGTTCAAGGAGGCCATCTTCTCGACTCTTGGCTGGACCGTCACCTTTATCCCGAACGGCAAGATGCGGGTCGAGAGCACATTCTACCCGTCACAGACGGACGAACATGAGAACTCGATCGTCTTTGACGGTGAGCGGGGAACAATGAAGGTGGGAGGCGGGCCGCGAAGTGCGTTTGCGAGAAGGATTAGTGATCAGATTGGGTTTTGGGTGAGGGAAAAGGGGTGCATCCCGGGCTTCTTGGCGGCGTTGACGCTGGAGTTTTACGAAGAACATACACGGGCGTCCAAGCCCTGAGGGCAATGTCGGCGGTGGGATAATGTTAATCGGGATGGATGAGATGACGACCTATACCCTTGTACATGTAGCCATTTACGTTATCTAGGAGTGCCACTCGAGGCTTGAGTGGGGAGCTTGAACTGCTCAAAGGCATCATTTGCCAGGCGTTTTGTGTTTAATTATTGGTCTTTTGGTATGCCTTTTGGATAAGCGAGTTGAGTATTCGTCGTACGAGTTTCGTTACTCTCACTTCAGTTACTCAAATATGTTCAAGCCCTAGATACCTGACTTGCCGACATCTCGCTCTGCTGGTCCATATGGATCTAGACGAGACCTGCCTGCTGACTTGCATGTCTTGCTTCAGCCTCAACCTATTGCGTACGCAGTCATTACCATTCCCCGCCTCCCACTTGCATCCTCCCGCTTCTCAACGGACCAGCCCGTCAACCCTTTCATCACCCTCCTGCCTACTTGAGTATGCTGTGCTACACGGCAAATTAAATAAACAAACTCATGTGTAACTCGGAAGACGCTAAATTTATCTCATTATGCTTAAAAGCCAACCAGGTGGTAACCGTGTTCGCGTAAGCGCGTGGCTCGTCCCGCGCACCCCTGCTGCGCTCTTCCAACGAGGCAGTGCAGGTAAAAAATGCAAGAGTTGAATACGGCATGCCGCCGTGCCGTGCCGTTTCGGAAAGGAAGTTGTACGTAATGTGAAAGGGGAAGAAAACAATATGATTGTTTGGTAAAGGGGCTCAGTTGCGCCTTGGATGCAAGCCAATGGTGCTGAGCATGGTGAGGCCATACACGGGCGTGAATACACTTTCTGATTTACGAGTCTGGAGTTTCAAGGGATCGATACGGGATAGCCAACCATGCAAGCCTGGCTGCTTACGTCCCGCTCTTCCGGGCTGTATCGGATGCTTGCCTGCCTCACTTTCAACTCCGCCTGGTCCGATCGTGAATCACATAATGTGTTTCTCTCCCCCGGCGGTTGCCTCTCTCGTAAAGTCGGCACTGTCTGTGAAACAATGGGGGCCGGCGGCCATTTATATCCCATGTAAACTATGACTGGGGGCAGGGGCATGTGGAATACGGTTTCATGTAACGCTCTGATATGAGGATCGTCTGTTAGAACGGAGCACATATAAGAACCCTCGTTTCTTGTCCTCGAGTTGGACTCTTTTTTTTTTTCACGAAAGTAAGCTGTATCGAAGCTTGCTCTTCTTCACTGGCCACTTCACCATGCACTTCTCCACCGGTAAAGTGGCGGTTCTCGCCTTGGGTTTGTGACTCCTTTGTCTTACTGGAGAAACACTAGCTGACATTGACTCTAGCTTTATGCCAGTCTACCTACGCCTACGGTCTCAAGGCAACCATCCTAGCGGATACGAACCGTGACGGAAAGGTTGACGTCAAGGGCGACTCCGACATCAAGGCCAAGACCACCTGGACGCCCGAGAGGGGAGCCTTGTTCCTCGCCAACATTGGCGACACGGACCAGCGATGCTCCAAGCAATGGGGTCCCAGTCAAGAAATCCCCTTTGAAGATGGCGAGGCCTACTTGGACGAGTGCAACGACGCTGTCGGCGACGTGCAGCGCAACCCCAAGTACCTCGCTCCCCTGCGGACCCTCCCCATTGCGAAGCTCAGTGCTTCTGCCAAGGGCAGGGTTCATGTCACAAACAAGGTTGCCGCTAGCAAGGTCCGCGTCTTTGTCAAGGAGGGAACTGAGTGGACGTACGTGGGTGCCAACTACACCTTCACGGCCGAGGACCTCAGGGGTGGTCTTGAGCTGGGCGTCGACGCTCGTGATGTCCGTCGACCCAAGGGCTGGGACGGCAAAGCTCAGGTTCACTTTACTGTCTCGGACGGAACCCAGAAGGCGACTGACTCTGTTGCCCTCCGTGTTGCTCCTGTCCTGACGCATCACCATGTGCAGCTCGCCGAGAGAGTGTTTAGCACGGGTGCTGAAGAAGGAGACGACATTCAGGGCAGATTCGTCGCTGACTTGGAAGACAATGCTGCTGCCGCGGGCATTGATGAGCCAGTCTTTTTGTTTGACAACGGCGACATCTGGACGCAGGATTTCTTTGAGCCTGGATACACGAGCATCCCTGGACCCGATGGACCTATCGTTCTTCGAGTCATGATCCGGTCTGTGCAAGCTTCTCGTTCGTCTGGCCGAGATGTCTTTCACCAGCTTCGGAATGACAAGGTTGGCGCTGTGCAGCACCATGGAGACGGCGACACCATCGACTCTACCGGCAACTTGGAGACGATCCCTCCTTACAAGTACAAGGGGAAGAGCTATCCCGCTGGTCGTGTCATCCAGGGCCAGTGGGAGGGACGGAAGCCCCTCATGTTCAACTTTCTCAAGGCCCAGCAGGTTCAAGACCCTGTTGCTCTCGACACGGCTTGGCTCGCTGTCGGTCATGTCGACGAGTTTCTCCAGTTCCTGCCTTCCGACAATGAGCGGGGATGGGTCGTCGTGGTTGACGACCCCGTTGCTGGCGTGGAACTCCTCAAGAAGGCTTCTAGGGAGGGACACGGCAGCATGAAGGCCCTCTCGCGATCTCACCTCCCTGGTGAGGACCCGGAGGAGTACTGTCTCCCCAAGGAGACCATCGACCAGGTCCTCAAGATGGACAAGTTTGAGAGTATCAACAAGATGGCTGCTCAGCGCATCGAGGGCAACGTTGCCATCCTCAAGCGCGAGACGGGCCTCACGGATGATGAGATCCTTCGCGTTCCTGCGACGTTTTACTACGCGTTCGCTGGGGGCTGGACATGTAGTTTCAGCCCGACAAACTCGACCAACCCCGGCGCCATCCCGACTCCAGGTCCCTCTTCAACTCCAGGCCCTTCCACTGGCCCTTCCCTCAGTAAGAAGGCTGTTCGTGGTGGCCCGGTCTTCAAGGCCAAGTCCATCATTGAGGCAGCTCAGCCCAATGGCCATTCCCTTAGCAAGAAGGCTGTTCGCGGTGGCCCGGTCTTCAAGGCCAAGTCCATCATTGAGGCAGCTCAACCCCATGGCCCTGTTCACCTTGGACGACGCGAGGTGGACGAGGAGGCCCAGCTCGTAGCCTTTTACCCAGGCACCGTCAATGGTGTCGTCTTGGCAGACTCGTTTGTGCTCGCCCCTAACCCCTGGGGTCCGATCATTGACGGCGAGGACATTATCGCCAAGGCTGTGCAGGAGACGTACGCGAGGGCCAGCTTCAACGTGACGTTCCAGGATGACTGGTACTCGCATCACCTGGGCATGGGAGAGGTTCACTGCGGCACCAACACGTGGCGCACTACGGATACCAAGTGGTGGTGATGATTTTTTGTACATGAACTAGCAAGGTAGAATAGATATGAACAAGAGGCACATGACAGAGGAATTCACTTTGAGTAAATAGCATCATAGTTTCGTAGCAGTTGGACGTGAGGAACAACATGTACTGATGGTCTATGGCTGTCCAAGATATCTAGAGCGGTCTATCCAAGATAAGTAAGTACAAGAAGAAGTTTAGAAAATAAACATTATCCTCGAGAAAGGCGTCATCATGATCCATCTACTACTCAGACTCCTCCTCATCGTCACCGCCGTTGGGGCAGACTCGGTTGAGATGGACGTCATCCAGCTGGATGTAGAAGGCGTCGGGGTTGCTCTTGCACGAGAGCTCGAAGGACAGGACGGCCGTGTCGCTGGAGGGGACGACGGTGTTGTAGCGCTGGACGTACGTGTTCCAGGCGTTGGCGTCGTAGAAGGGGTCAAAGTCGTCAAAGTTGGAGCCGTCGAAGCGGACGAGGATGTCGCACTCGTAGAAGGGGAGGTGCTCGCCCTTGGCCACGTGGTACCAGTAACCGAGGTTGTAGGTGGCGCCGGGGACGAGGCCGGTGACGGTCTGCGTGATGCTGGCCTTTCGGTTGCCTTGGGGCCAGCGGACGAAGCTGTTGAGTTGTTAGTGTTTTGTACAGTTGGAAGAGAGGTGAGAGGTGAAACTTACGCAGAGCTATCACCAGAGTGGCTGGGTCGGTTCTTGGTGTTGGCCACGACACCGGACTTGGCCCTGTAGGTCCAGAAGGTGAAGGCCTCGTCACCCTCGAAGCCACCAGCGTCAACAGCGTTGGCAGTGAAGCAGGCAGGGGCATCGCTGGTGGTGGTAGACTCGGCAGTAGTTGTGGTGGACTCGGCACTGGAGGTGGTGGTGAAGTCGGTGGTGGTAGGGGCAGCAGTGGTGGAGGCGGTGGTAGAGGCGGACTCAGTGGAGGAGACAGTCTCGGTAGAAGAGGCAGACTCGGTCGAGGAGGAGGCAGACTCAGAGGCAGTGGTAGAGGCAGTCTCAGTGCTGGAGGAGGCAGACTCGGAAGCAGTCTCGGAGGTGGAAGCAGACTCGGTTGAGGAAGAAGCAGACTCCGAGGCAGTGGTGGAGGCAGACTCAGTAGTAGAGCCGGACTCAGTGGAAGAAGAGGCGGACTCAGAAGCAGTCTCAGTAGTAGAGGCAGTCTCGGAGGCAGTCTCGGAGGTGGAGGCGGACTCAGTAGTAGAGCCAGACTCGGTGGCGGTCTCTGAAGCAGACTCAGTGGCAGTCTCCGAAGCCGACTCAGTGGTAGAACCGGAGGCAGAGGCAGTCTCAGTAGTCGAGGCACCCTCGGTGGTGGAACCAGACTCAGTAGCGGAGTCGGTAGCAGACTCGGTAGCAGTCTCGGTGGCAGACTCAGTAGCAGTCTCAGAGGCAGTCTCGGTACCAGTGGCAGAGTCAGTACCAGTCTCGGTAGCGGACTCAGTAGCAGTCTCAGAGGCCGTCTCGGTGGCAGAGGCAGAGTCGGTAGCAGTCTCGGTAGCAGTCTCTGTGGCAGACTCAGTAGCAGTCTCAGTCACGGACTCGGTAGCAGTCTCAGAGGCAGTCTCTGTAGCAGAGTCGGTGGCAGTGGCAGAGTCGGTACCAGTCTCGGTAACGGACTCAGTCACGGACTCGGTGGCAGTCTCAGAGGCAGTCTCGGTGGCAGAGTCAGTGGCGGAGTCGGTGGCAGTCTCGGTAACGGACTCAGTGGCAGTCTCCGTGGCGGACTCAGTAGCAGAGTCGGTAGCAGTCTCAGTGGCAGATTCAGTGCCAGTCTCGGTAGCGGACTCGGTAGCAGACTCAGTACCAGTCTCGGTGGCAGACTCAGTGGCAGAGTCGGTAGCAGTCTCAGTCACGGACTCAGTAGCAGTCTCAGAGGCGGTGGCATCGCTGCCAGAGGTGGTAGCCTCCTGAGTGGTAGCCACAGTGGTGGGAGAAGAGACAGGCTCGCGGATATCACCATCACCAAAGTCAAGTCTGTAGTCGTTGATGTTCTGAGGAGTGACCTGGTTGGAGATGAAGATGGAGTCGATGAAGAGAGCAGCCAGACCACCAGACGAGCAGCTGGCGCGGATGGACAGAGGAGCCTGCGAGGCAGGGACGGTGGTGGACACCAGAGCGGTGTTGTAGATGGCAGTGGAACCGGTGCTGTAGATGAAGGTGGTGAAGAACTGCTGAGAGCCAATGTATCCCTCGAGAGTGCAGATGTTCTGGGTGGTGGGGGCAGTGAGGATGAAGTAGAAGAAGCGAACCGTGTAGGGCGTCGCAGTGTTGAGGTCCGACAGCTCCTGGCTCAGGCTGGCCGTGTCGCCGGCGACAGCCTGTCGCTTGTGCTTGGTCGGGGTCGAGCTGACGGTGAACTTGACGCAGTTGTTGTCGTTGCTTCCATCACCCTTGTAGCCTCCGGTCTGGCTGCCCTCGACGTTGCCCGAGGTGGTGAAGTTGGGGATGTCGCTGGGGTCCTCGGGGTTGAGGTCATGGATGCCACCGTTCTTGCAGACGTTCTTGATGATGCGAGGGCCAGTGGTCTCGGTCGAGGACGACGAGGCGCCAGAGGAGGTCTCGGTGGCAGAACCAGTGGCGGAGGTAGACACAGTGTTGCTGGGTCTGCAAGGGCCGGCCACGGCAAGGTCGAGGCTGCCCGAGAGGGCGAGAGCCGCCAAGGCGACGAAGGAACGCATGATGCAGGAGGGGATGAACGAGGGAATGAATGAACGACTGAGTGAGAGAGTAGAACGAGTGAATGGCCGAGTTGGACGGTTGAAGCCTCAAAACCTCTCTTCCTGAAGGATGGGAGGGAGGGGAGAGAGGTGGGATATATACCAGAGCCAAGACCGACAATATTGGGCTATGGCCCGACTTGCCAATAACCCCCCCAATAACCTGCCTAAACTTGCCCCTAAGTTTGTTAATAATTGTCAAGCTCGTTGCTTATCAGGATCCGTAAAATGTCATGGAGATGATCCTAATCTGGCGGCGCAGCTGACGCCTCTCAAGTCCGTTGACCAAGCTATTGAGTCTAAGTGCGCCGCCAGATCCGCAAGGCGACGGGCTTGATACCTCGTAAGGGAAACGCCATTTCTGGGTGGCTTGAGAAAAAAAGAAGCAGAGGAGTGAGAGTCTCAGTGACATTTTGCTTGGACGTTTTGTAATGCTGGTGTAGATTGTTGATTATCTGATGAAAGCCAAGCCCATGTTGCAATCTATGTCTCTGGGGAGAGTTGCAACCCGCATCTCGCATCCCGCATCCCAACCAAGGTTTTACCCCCAGGTCTCACCCCTAGGAACGTCTTCCTTCCTCTCTCAGCAAGGATCTTCTAGACTAGAGACCGTTGCTTCTTCTAGGGACGTCGGTCGTGTTCAGTCCCCGCCTAGTGACATGCCCGAGGGCCTGGAACTGGGAAAGCCCGCATAGAATAAGCGCCAGCAGATTCGATAGCGCCACAGGCCCTAGCCCAGTTCAGCCCCTTGGAGGTTCAGCCAATGCCGAGAAACCGGGACCTGCATCACTAGGTTGTCAAAATGTGGAAATGAGGGTTTTCGTGTTTTTTTTTTCTCTCTCTAGGAGGGGGAGGTGGCGCCGGGACGAATCGTGCCGTGGTGGAAAGCCATGGTGATCTGTGGCAAAAGCCACCGCGGAAAGGGGGCATTCGCTAGACGACAGATGTTATGACGTGCTCTGTGATTTCTAGGGGATTGGCTCATAGGGCTTGTCCATGGGTGATTGTCAAGGGCTAGGGGGTTCCTTAGTTTTCTGGTTATGTCGAGACTATTTGTTTCAACTATGGGAGACTAATTTGGACTGATTTTTTGCTTGCTCACGGCATTTTAATACGAACTTGCGAGTGATGAGTCTGTTTAGCTGCTTGGCTGTTGGTTGTCTGGTCGGACAAGACTGTTGTGCAAGATAAACAAAGAAAGATGAAATTGGCAGTTGGTTTTGGGGAGGCCATGTTGGCATTCACGTTTGAAAATGAGATGGGATGGTCTCTTGCTTGTCAGGTCTAAATGGTACTCTTTCTTGGCGTCTCTTCTTCTAAACTGGCAACTAGCTGAACATGTGCCTGCAGAGCCGACTGTGATTGCCTGTGTCTTGTAAGTGCTGGGGGAAGCTGCCTGGGTCACACGTGATACGCCACCTGTCGGTATCGGGTAGGTAGGGAGACACCATCAAGTTGGCATGGAACAAGAGAGGGAATCATTCTTTTCTCAACAGACATCAATACTATCACCATCAAAATGTCAGAGATAAACAACAGCTCAGGGCTTTTCCCATATCAGATCCCCTTGCAGGCCGCTGAAGCCTGGCCCAACCCCAACATCGATCCAGCGCAAGAAGAGAGACAACAGAGGAAAATGGAGAGAGAAAGGAAGGCAAAACGCCGTCGGACACGGGAACTTCAAAGAAACCACTACCACGCCTTTCTGCAATTGAACACCCCTGGAAGGACATTTCCCGAGATTTGCCAGTCGTTTTACCTATGCAAGAAAAGGGAGCGCTTCATCACGAGCAGATACCGAGTTTACATCTTCTCGACAAAACGCAGACACTTCCACCCCGAGTGCTTCGAGGACAAGTACGACGTCACGCTTCTGATTCCCACGCATTTCAAGATGGAGGTTCCTGCCCTGTGCGGGCTCATGGTGCACAAGTGGTTCCAGCACAATAGGCTTGTCGACCTGGATGCTATCGCCGAGTACATGATGCGCGACAGTTGTTACCGGCTTGGCATGTTGGAGCCGGGTCAGCTGATGCCTGAGCTGAAGGGCTACACGACGGTCCTGGAGAATAGATGCAGTCTGAAGGATCTGGTGGACAATGTCATGTGTGCCTGCTTTCGCAAGAAGGCCCTGGCTCTCGCGGGATAAGGCTCGGCACCTCGGACTCTTCTGGCGGAAGCTCTTGGCCGGGGTCACTAGGATTAAAGACGCGATAGAGACCCCTGGCGCTCTTGTTAAATTGTAACTGTGCACGCACTGTCTCAAACATGGATCCTGTAATGGAGGGGGTTTCGCGGCTATTCTCCTTGACTACGTAGAGCGCATTGAACAATCCATCCAGGCCTACAGCCATCGGATCGTCATCTTGTTCCTTTGTAAATAGCGTATGCCGGGCCGACGCGACGGGTATGACCCTAGGGTCTGGAGCGTGCCAGCCCATCTGTAAGATTCCAACCACCAACAGCCTATTATAGAGGAGGTTGTCGTGGGGAAATGCCCACATAGGTAGCAATCAACCACGCATTGGCATCTTTGATCTCGTCCCTGTTTTTAGGCCTAAACTGTAGTATAATGAAATTATATTTATTGAAGAAAGTGATCTGGGGGTATCTATACAAGTACACCATGTGAGCTCCATTGTAAATAAACACCAGCTCACGAGAGAGCCTAGATTGTTTGATATTCCCTGCTTGTCAGTCCTCTGCTCCCACTGACTTGTCTCTTGACGCTAGCTCTTCTACCCTCCCTATTTCATCCATGACCAGGTTCAGATCGCTCACCATCTGCTCATACACTTCATCCAGCTTTAGACTCTTCTCGACCAGATTCCTCATCCTATCTCCAATCAGGGCTCGGTCATAACCGCCCTCGCCCAGCGCACCCAGGTCGCCCCCCAGCATCGTAACCGCCTTCTCCAGTTCGTGACGTCCTATGGCCGGGCCCTGGACGGGTTGCCGCATCACCTGTACCATGAAGATGGTGGCTAGGTCGGTTCGGACCTCCTCAAGGGCCTTCTTGACCTCCTTCAGCGCAACCCGTCCCTTCTTGGCCCTGGCCTGGGCATTCTGGCGTGCCGCCAAGGCCTTGTCTTTCTTCGCTTTCTGGTCCAACGTGACACCGACGCCCCCCACAGCTGTAATGGTCCCCCCAGCTAGAGTCTCTGCCAAGATGTTGACGAGCATGTCGGGTTTAAAAAAGACGGCGATGACAATGACAGCCACGCCGAGAGCACCGGTAGCAGTTGCTGCGTATTGACGGGTACGATGCTTGGCCACCTTTCCGTCCCACTTGGCAAATTCCTTCTCGTCAACAACCTGCATCGACTGCTCGTATCTGGAGAGATGGATAATGGCTTGGCGCAAGTCTATCATTGTATCGACGATGGCTTGATTCGTGAGGTCTAAGATGATACGTCAGCCCTGAACGCAATGGCATGTTGATCCGAGACATACTCTCCCCGTTGGATAGCCGGGCAAGTTTAGGCTCGAGATTCCTGGCCATGCAGCGGAGCTGCTCGAATGAACTCGCTGCCTTGTTCACTGGAACGAGAGACACAGCCGAGGTTTCACCCGATAATGTCACGTTTTCACCCCCTTCAACCGTCTTTCTTGCCTTGGATCTGATGTCAGCACGCATCAGACATGACTGAGCCACACTCACTTTCTCGAGACCACTTTTCAACCATGGAAGCTGAGAAGTGAGCTCATGAAGGGTTTCGTTGGTGGTAGCGAGCACGTCGCCTGCCTTTGACATGTCTCCTCCTTTGAAAACCTTGAAGGCGCAGACGAGCGCCCTCAGTGTGTCGAGGGTCAAGACCCCTGCATGCACTCTAGGTGGTGCACAGCTCAGCCAGCGTCGGGGCGGTAGAGGTGATTGAGCACTTACACTTCCATCATCTTGTCCTCTTGGGAAATCGGGTTTGGCCTCAGATCCCGTTGCAGGTGAAGCTCCAACGGGGAGAGGATGAAGCTGTGGGCATACTGACGTTTGATGTCCGCATCTGTCATTTCCTCGCCGTCCAGAGTTGCGTAGATGTTCATCGCATGAGGGGCACTTTGCAGACTAAGAACGAAATACTTGTACACAATGTTGGGCGCAATATGCTTGAAGATGTCTCGAACGCCAGAGTGAGGATCTTCTAACGGCTCGACGTAACTAGCCTTCCTGTGTACAAAATCAACCTGTCAAGTCAGCGTGGCTGAGCCAGAAAAGTTAAGCGGGCGCTCGATGAACCTACCTCGACCGGAGCGTATTCATCCCGGCTGGAGACGTTGGGAGGCTCTACCACCTTGGCCGGATGGATCGTCCAGTGTTCTTGCAGAGCCTCGTGGGCGAAGAAGAAGCCTGCAAGGTCGCGGTTGAACTCGGGGCATCGCCCCCGAACATGGTAGTGCCAAACCTGCAGACGGACAGTGATCTTGGGGCCGTCTTCGGACTCGCGGCCGAAGCTCAAGAAAGACATGGGGAACGGAGATCACAGGGCAGAGTAGGTTGGGGAAATGGGAAGCAGCCCAGGGAGACGGGTAGTTACAGGGGCATGACAATACGGCCCCGGGACGCGGGGTTTATCAACTCAAGCCCAAGGTGATGTTGGAAATCAGGCTCTCAGACACGGCACGACACAGAGCGGCCAACAGAAAGCGCCTCAGTGAGGGCTGGTTGAGAAGGAACCTGACTGACGAATGGTGTGTCTCAGCAGAGCTCCATTACGAGGGGGATTTGTCATGATGCGCAATCTTGGCATGCACTTTGCGATATGAGCTGAACAAAGTGCAAGTCTTGGGTGCCTATGAATAAAGGGTTGATAACTCATGGGCGAATCAGGGGGGATGGTAACCCGCTGTGGCTGGCTTGCAAGGGGAGCTGACAATACTCATCTTGGATAGCTATTGATAGGAAGTACTTGTGGGGATGTCAACTTTGCTCCCTAGCATAGGTACTTTTTAACTGCCGCGACCGGGATATCTGTAGTACCCTGTGAGCTTCAGGTGTCTCTACAAGGGCCCGGCCCACTCGGCTGCAACCACGTCAACCTCAGATATCAATCAGGCTGTGGTCACAACCTCCCTTCATCACCATCAATAAACATCAGAGCGGGCACGATGGATCAGAGCGAGCACGCAGCTGATGAAGCCACCGCTCTTGCCGGCCCTCACCAACAAGAAGTCGGAGCTAGACGGGCACCAGCTGCGCCGTTCTGGAACGCAGCATCGCCAACCGAGAACGAAGGCGACATCTGGGAACTGTTTGAAGTCTATCGCCGATCGGCAAACCGCTACCTGAGCCAGTACTTTGACTGCCTGGATCGCCTACGGGCCTCCAGCGCTGACCCCAACACGGGTGGTCAGTCACTCCCGGACTTTCACTACCCAGCTAACCTTCATGTCCATCCAGAAATCGCCATCCGCGGAAACTCGGAGGCCGAGGGCGACGTCTGGCTCCTCAAGATCTCGCATGACAGCGCGGTACGGGATCTTGCCGCGCTGGACAAGATTCTTGACAAAGCCAAGAGTGAAGAAAAACCGCGAGGGAGAGCTGTTTCCCCGGGCGTGGCTCTGTGGTAAGGCCTGGGGCAACCTTGGGGATGAATTTCTCCCGCTGACGCCGACCTAGGACTTTTACATGCTCTGTCCTGGCCTTGGTGATACCCAAGAAGGTACCTTCGGCCTTGTTCCAGGTCGGCGCCCTTGCCGGCGCCCTGCTGCTCACTTTCCGCATCGTCCGGAGACCTCGTCGGGTCAACAGGCTGGGCCTTGTCCAGCACAAGGTTCGAGACCTGATTCGCTTGTTTGAGCAAGGTGCGATGCAGCAGCGAGATCGGAGTGAGGTCGTCATCTCCCCCATGGACTTGGATACATGTCGCTGAGTGACTTGCCATGAATAGCGCTGGTTCTTGTGGGCTTGGGGCTGATATACTTTGTATTTGTCAAGCTTGTTTGTTAGACTGCAGCCTTGCCTTGCTTAGCCGATCCAGCTGTCTGTCTAGATCTGGTCGAGGTCGAAGCTATCCATAACTGATCTCAGCGTTTTCCAGCGACAGCTTATACGTAGACTCCTCCCTCCTCATTGTATTGGACGGCTACTTGATATTCAATATGGATACACGAAAATACTACTTGGGCCTGAAATATCAAGAGAGTGGGATGCCCCCTTGACATTAGTGACGAGCGTGTAAGCATCAAGTAGAAGAACCTAATGTCCCCGCCCATTTTGCAGTGCCTCTCGAATAGTGACCGGTTTAACGTCCGGATACCTGGCGTTGAGGGAACCATGGTGTGGTATGTCAAACTGCCCCGTGACAGACCAGATGCCCAGGAGCGCTAGAAGCTGTCGGGCAAGGGCCTCGGGGAAGGGCGACAGGGCGAGCTCTGCCTTTTGCGCAGGGAGCTCGGTAGTTTCACCCCTTTGAAGCTTTTCCAGAGGGTCGTAGGTCACGTCGAAGGAGGAGCCTTTGCGTTGTTAGGGATGGTCCTATACTTGAGTCGGTTGGTGGCTCACCTGTCACTTCTTCGGCCACCTTGACAAACTCATTCCACGTCGTCTTTTCTCCATAACAGAATGTCAACTCGTCCCATTTAGGTTCTTCAAGAAAAGCGGCGACGAATCTGGCCACGTCGTACGTGTAGGTGAAGGCGATGGGCTCATTGCCTGTTCCAGGGATGGCTGCCTTCTTGTTTGCCACGTCGATGGCAAAGGACAAGGGCGGTAGGTGAGTCTTGAGTGAGGTCAAGCTGTAGCAGTCGAGAAAGTAGCCGACTGCGAAGCGAGTCCACTCGAGGTCTGTCTTGTGGAGTGCTTCGAGGGAGGCTTTCTGAAAGACGGATGTCGGAGACCTGGCTATGGTTAGTCTTGAGATGGTTAGTGGTTTGGGGTGCTCACATCTCGCTGGGAAGAGATCCCCAGCCACTCATGATGAACCGCTTAACGGAGGGAGACTGGCCTGCCGCTTTGATCAGGTTGGCCTCCGCTGCGGAAGCCTCCTGGTTTGCGACTTGGATGGCGGATATGACCGTGTGCACCTTGTGCTGTTCCAAGGCTGTGGCCATAGTTGCAATATTGGTGTAATCTACCACCACGTGTACTGGCGCACCCGGATCGCCAGCGCTTGGCTGTTAGGATATGGGTTAGTGAGATCTAAAGTCCGGATAGGCACGATACGCTCACCTTGCGGCCTAGGACAATGACCTTGAACGACGGAGACTGGGCGAGGGTCTCGACAATGGTGCGACCGACGTGGCCTGTACCGCCTGCGACAGCGATGACATTCATGTTGAAAGAAGAGGCGAATGAAGGATGTGAGACGTGTGTGAGGGGAGGGGTTGGAGTTGTGGTATCTGGGTTGGAACTGCTCGCTAGGAGCGAGAAACTGAGGCTCTATATAGCAAGCCCATCATCTCTGAGAATCTTCTGATTTAAAATGTGCTATGATAAGTGGAATCTCGGTGAAACCTTGGTGCTGACGAAGCTCAAGCAATGGTCCCTTGACTATCCTCGTGAGGCCGCGCGCTTTCCTATTTAGGCAACCTTGCAAATGCTAATGCCGTCATCATATCAGCAGAAAGTGAGCACCGTTGACTTCAAAGCAATGACAAAGACTCCATGAATCCCTGTCCAGCTGGTTTCGAAGCCCCCAGACACGTCCCATCAGCCCGAGAGCTTCCTTGGCCGTGCCAAAGGCTTGGAAGGGTCCCATCGCCGACACGACGCTCCTGAACATGTCCTCCTGCTCAGGGGCTGCTAGGCAGCCGGCAACGCAGAACGGCCACATGATGCTTCGGAGGGAGAGTTGCCAGGGGATAGTGTTGATGATTTCCAGGATGCGTTGAACGCCGTGGAGGATCTTGGGGTGTGATGGATCCCAGCCTTCAACAACAAGTATAAGATACAGCATTGTGGCGTGTATCCATGCCCCCACCACGAGAGCTCGATTTTGAGTTTGGATTGCCGAGTTGGAGATGGTGACTAGGCCATCTTCTAGCATCCGCTCAAGCTCTATGCTCTGATTTCGCCACTCTTCTGTCATGTCTGCTCTTTGGGTGAGTTCGACTGAGTGCTTCAGTGACTCTAACCTCGCAACCTCTCCAAGAATGACGAGAACCCATCCAGGGCACCCGACGTAGTCTTCCATGCGGATCCCTTGTGGCTCGTCATTTGAATGTTGGTCAGAAGGATGACTATCAGTAATGAGAGAGCGATGATGGTGTTGAAGTCGAGGAGGAGTCTTGAGGGAGACGCTGGATATGATGTCCGCGAAGATGAGAAAAGCGGCAAAGAATTGGAAGGACGCCTGGTCAGCTGTCCATACGCTGAATCCCAACTTGATTCCGTCGAAAAATGGCCGATCTTGATCCATGGCTCTCAACACGGCTCCCAGATCATGTTGCCCATCTTCCATGCCATGAGTGTCAAAAATGTCATTGAACAAGGCCAACGCAGCTGTCAAATGCATGTTCCAATCAGCCCCTCTGGACATGGTTGTCTCAAAAATGAGAAGCTGGACAATGCCTTCAAGGACATGCGTTTGACGAAAGATATCGGCCTTGGTGTGTGGAGAGGCTTTGCTTAGGCCATCCATGTCCTGTCTAATAATCCTGAGGGAAGTCTTCATGTGGAGCGCAAGCGTATCCCACACGTGCTTCTCGCAAGGCGTGCGCAGAGTATGGCTCGCGTCTTTGGCGAGGCTCAGTGCGAAGTAATAGGCGCTGATGCTGATCGCCGTGTGCTTGATGCCTAGTTGACCCTTGAGGATGGCCAAGAGCCAGCTGCGTCCGCCGCTTATACTTGGAGGCTGATACCACGGGAATAAGAAGGGGAACACCGTGTCTAGGTATAGTGTCATGAGGAAATCGTCTGTTTCATCTTGGCCGGTTGCGTGCACTGGCGTGGCAGAGCTAGTCGACGCTGGACTTTCACGCGATGGAGGTTGCTGAATGGGGGTAGAGGTTTCTCCGAGGGGGAGGACTTTGACAGAGAATTCCTTGTCCCGACGTGATGAAGAGCTCTGTCTCACTTGAGCCTTGATATTCTTTGTCATGTCATCCTGCCTCTGCCCACCGTCCATCCACTCAGGCCTCACGGCGCTGTAGTGGCAGTCAATGTCCAGGCCGGCACAGGCGGCGCATACGGGTCGGGCTCGGTCGCACCTTTTCCTCCGGAGGCGACATGTCCAGCAGGCCGGCGATGACATGTCGTGAATTAGGCTCGGACACGGCGTTAACGGAGGTTGCTGATGCTTGGCCGTGATGGAAGTGATGAGAATGGAGTGGGGGATCTCCGTCAGGGGTAGAGACGCGCGCTGCCCGAGAATGGCAAAGCGTCTTTTCTCCGGGCGCTAATGGTCAGCGACAACATGGGTTGGATGCAGAAAGAGGCATGCAGGGATTCATACCTGCTCACTTGATGCTATGGAAGAGTGTCTTATGGAGCACCTGACAGGAGTGTGGCTCTCAGGGGACCTATTATGACTCGAATAATCCGAGCTGCCTCAGCCCTTGCGAATTGCTTACCAAGATGTGATCCGCCTGGGTTATTGAACTGAATAGGTATAAACTGCTCGTGTCTTCTTTCTCTTAGCAACGATTGAGAGGGTCCAGAAGCAACTTGACCATCAACACTCGCCGCCCCTTCAACCACATAGTCAATATGCTGTTGCAGATACTTCGCTTCACACTCCCAACCTCCACTACAATCTCAAGCACTGCATTTTCAAGTCTTCGAAAAGCAGTGGCAACGGCTGGGGCTCAGATCCAGTACTTTGGTTACTCGGTGCAAACTCGAGTGGCGTCCCTGCCCAAGAAGAGGCACGAGTTATCCTGGATAATCCGTATGAGGCCCGGTCAAGGTCATGGAAATATGAAAATTGCTGATGTGATTGTTGATAGAATGGCCCGATAATTTGGATCTGTCTCAGCGACCCGCTCTCAGAGAGCTCTTCAATGAGTTGTCGCAGAGCAACGCCACGAGCTTGCTGGTCGAGGTTGCGCATGATGACCCAAAAAGTCTGCTGACGGCGCTGAAAGCGCCTGTTTGCGAAGTGGTCAGTTATAGTCCCTGTTCTCAAAGTCAAACTGTTTGACACGTCGCTACAGGTCGCAATGAGAATGAAACCGGACGCGGCTCTTTCGGTCCCTCCGCTTGAGACCTCAATGCACAAGACATACACCGACTGTTACAAGATGCAGGGCTTTGTAGGAGGCGACTGGGGCTACGCGGTCAATACTAACTCTACTGGAGGTGGAGAGGTGGATTCGGTCCAAGGGCGACTTGAAGGCGAGCAACGTAGGCTTGCGATATACTTTCTCGGATGGGAGAGTATCGAGGTAAGTGCATCTTCAACCCAAGAACCATGGCACTTGACTGAGATGTTGCCAGCTTCACGAAGATGCTGGTACGACTGCTATATTTGCCGAGGAGATGGACAAGCTGGGGCCGTGGATTGAAAGGGAGAGCGGTGCGTGGTATGTTAGTCTTAGGAAGGACGAGTGAAATTTGCACAAGGGACGTTTAGAAGTCAAAATACTTGAGACATTGCCTCGAATTTATATAGATATGCTGTTAACTACTTTCTCATTAAGGATTATATTCTTCGCCGGAGTGCCTAAGACCCTCATTGAGCGAGGAGAGAAATGTAAACATCATCTACACTCTTAAAGTCATTAGATTAGTGCAACGGGACTTAAAGACTCTATCAAATAGTTCGGAAGAACCTAGATAGTAACTACACCATGTCACCGTGTATACAAACCCACGGCTCTCTTTCAACATCTATTATAATTCTGTTAAATTCTCATTGCTTCAAAATCCTCGAACCTGTTGATCAGACATTTGTGTGGGTTTTTGTTGTTGGGAGCATGGCAATCCTCGCTTCAACCAACTTTAGAGGTTTAGTTTTTCTGGCCATAGCCCTACCCCTTTCAACAGCATGGCTAAACTTTAAGAGGCATAGACTTAAATGCATGAAATTTTTATAAAATGTCAAGTCTAGGCATTTCGTGCCCTATTTTCATTTCTTCTTTATTCTCTACTAACCCCCGAACCTCCAACACCTCTATCCCCTAATCTACTCATCCAACCCTGTCGACAATGCCATACTACCATGACGATGATGGCATCGACTGTGGTCTTGGGTGCTTTGCAAAAATCCGGGAAATTTTCATGAGTCGAAATCGTGGATTTGAAAAACTTCCCCTTGGCACAAACAATCTATCTGGCTATTCTCAGTCCACTCCTCCAGTCTTCAAGACCATCACCGCAATCATATCACCATACCACATGGGCGTTTGCGGCAAAGAATTCACCTGCAGTCCTGATGAATTGGGACGACTCCTGGTTTTAGGCCGCTGAACTTGAAGGGGACGCTGATCCACTGCGGCATGCGCGACGTGACCGAGGAGCAGAGAGACCGCGTCATTCGTGCTGGCTTCCCTGTAGTATGGGGAAGCACAGAGGCAAAGGCCAAGTTTAAAGACGAGCTCTAGTCGCTGCTGGTCTAGAAGGGTGCCTCTCCTGGACTGCCTCGACACCTCTGTCGGCATCGCCAACAAGTATGCATCTCGTACCTGTGCATATGCAGAAATTGTCGTCTACCTAGACAACCCGACGCTCTTCAGCGGTTCAATTTCAACTTAGACAATGGTGATGATTTTTCTCCTCCACTCAGGCTGCCCTGACGGTTCTAGGAGTTCCAGCCACCCAATACGTTTGAAGATTTCTTCCTTTCCTAGCTCTCCTGTCTCCCGTGACAAGATTAAACATCCGCGATTAACATGGCCAGTGTAGGGTACCTCGCATACAACCGAGGCGATCTCAAATGTCGGCTCTAGATCTTCTGGCATGCTGACAGGATCGTCAAAGAAGATTCTTGCTCTAATATCACGCCCCTGATCGTCCACGGCAGCACCGCGGCTTATGTTTAGACCCTCACCATCTTCCCGCATTTGCAATACCTGCAAAGATCGAGTTACCGTGTCCAGAACAACTGCCCTCCCTGTGCTCTCTGACTTGAGAGATGCTGAGGGTGGACAAGGAGAGTCTTGCACGCTCAGGAGCTTGGCTTCCTCCTTGAATTTAGGGTTGTTGACATGTGCAAAGTCGACCCTGTTCATCTTTGACGATGCCCAGGACCAGGATGGCCCCATTTTAGTTCTCTCGAGCTCGGTGCAAACGCTTCCAGAGCCATACCAGGCCAGACCGAGAATAAGTTGAGACTCAAAGAACCCGCAAACATATCTGTCAGGAAAAAACAGCTGGGTCCTGTCTGCCACTCCTTGAATCGCGACCAACCTATCATCAAAGTAGGTAAAGGCCATGGACGAGTACTCTACTACAAGCTGGAACCAGTACTCCCCAAGAGCTTGCTCCCTCGAAGTGTCTTCAGAGCGTAGAAGTTGCTGATGAGAACGATTGACAGATGCAATGAACTCGATATGCGGTACGCCCCCTGGGAAACATTCCGACGCCTGCAATTCGGCACATTCCCAAAAGACTGCATCACGGCCAAAGTGAATCACTCGGTTTGACAGGGAGCGTTCTTGGAGAGTCCAGCCTCGACCATATAGAGGGGAACCCGAAACGTTGAACAGCCAGAGAGGGTGGGAAGGGTCGGCGTGAATTTCCTGGGGCTGTTGGTCCTCTTCCACCGAATCGTCGTATCGCGCAAGCAGTACGGGCGAGACAGGATAGAGTTCGCCTGGTCTCTCGGTGAGGAAGCCATCGCCGCTATCGTACGCCCCAGTAGCTGCAATAGTGCACAAAGCGTTCTGGTAGTATCTCCCCATTGATGGAGCTTCTGCGAGCCAGTCAGTGGCGTCTTCTCCCTGGTTGTGCTGGATGATGCATATGGCGTCGACAAAGAGATAGTGTTGACCAAGAGCTCGGGTAACGTCGATGGCATCAAGTATGGTCTGGGAGAGCTCTCCCATGTTGATCTCGCGTCGTCTCTGCTCAAAGTTGTCTCTTGTTGTGCGTGCATTGAGGTTGCCCTTGCCCCAGCAATAGCTGAGGATGAGATAATCGGAGAAGACAGTTGATCCCTGCTCGAGTTTCGGTACATAGAGCCGAAGGGAACCTCCTTTTACGCCCACGTCAATGACCCTATTAGGTAGTGGAGGATTTTCCATGTGACTCCTGGGACTGGTTTGACCATATGGAAGATTGCACAAGGTATGTGCATTTTTGCCCTGGTCTCCGCAACATGTTTTGATCCAAGGCTGGATTCGCTCGCGAACGAGGTGTTCAAGATCTGTTTCTCTGTCTTGAGGCTTGAACTCTATGGATTCAATTAATGATCTATACATTTACTTCCAAACCTGCACGTTAGTAGGTAGGTAGTTATTCAAACTTACTCCGGATGGGTTCAATGTTCTTGTATCTTGCCGGTAGATTGTTCCCACGAACCTGCCACCGTCCGAGTCCGCCATGAAGACAGCCAAACTCTGAGGCCTCGCACCTCTAGAATCCAAGGACATCACCTCGATCTCAGTGCCGAGATGGATTTCCTCAATGTCCCGAGCGCTGAAGATCAGGACGCGACGCAGTAACCGACATAGGGGACATCCGGCGGCAGCTGAAGCATCCAGCTTCTTGAAGGTCTTGTAATGAGAGAATGGGTTGTTGAATTGTTCTCGGCCGACTTCCTTACAAAGCTTCCGGCATTTCCTGCAGCAGGTGCTGAGCGTGTCGCTATCCATCTTGAGCACTGGTATCGCAATGGGGGCGAAGAGGAGGTTGCAGCGGGGTAGGGGCTGACGCCGAAGTTGAAAAGACTCGGGAGACTGTAAGATCCTCGGCTCATTCAGCCCAATCACGATTGCCCAGGCGTTTCAAGGCTGTTATCCTTGGTAAAGCTTGCATCATCAGATCATTCCGTGAAAACCTCACGAAGAGAAGTCTTGGAGGGGAATCTCTCATATGTAGATGCTATTCCTTAAGCATTGTGACAAATCACGTATGGTGGCCTTGTGTAGTTTCCCTCTCGTGAGGCGGCATACCATGAAACATCGCTTCGCAGCCGAAGGCGCAGGAATCACACTTGTGGATGCCAGTGGTGTTGCACAAGCTGAGTTATCAAGGCTGTGTAGGTGGAGTCATTGGGCGGCGAACTAATCAACGTCTCTCCAAGCTAATATTCGCAGCCACTTTCATCATCAGTGCGCCATCCCATCCTGTTCTGGCATCTGGGGACCAACATCAACCCGCCCGTATTCCGTAACATCGCTGTGCAAGATGGTGTGTAAGTCCATATTTCCAACTGTGAGGTTGAAACCTCTTCTGACTTCTGTGAGGCTGTGTTTCCAAGGCAGTCTCGCAGGCACTGGAGGATAAGCTGCCAGGACTTTTTATTAATATGCTGCCCACCTCTTGGACAACTCCTCTTGGAAGCGTCATTGAGATCAACAACAATGCTGCCCACCTCGACAACAATCCCTGCTCTCTTCTAGTCTCTGTCCAAATTCTTTGCATAACCCGTTCCACCATGGTTCTTCTCTCCCATCAGCTTTCATATATCCTCGTTGGCTTATTTAGTGCTGTGGTTGTGTTTGCTGCCCCTACTAGTCCGCTACCCGGCAATGTCAACTCCTTCGCCCGTGATGTGGCCGCCTACGTACGAGCATTCAGACCACCGCCCGTACCGAACACTAGCCCGCCTACCCCTCCGAGCCCGCCAATCCCACAACCTAAGGATTGGAGCCCACCAACCCCACAAACTCCTGATAAGGATTGGAGCCCGCCAGGCCCAAAAGCTGGCGATAATGATGAGCAAACATCGGGTGGAGATGACTCCGATACCCCGGATCCAGAGCCCAGCATCCCGCCAGGTTCTGAAAGCCTACCTCCATCGACCGACAGGCTCACCGAGAAAGAAGAGGATGTTTCCCACGGGAAGAATAACGATACTTCCACCAATGATGAGGAGGATGCTTCCATCCCGGTTCTCGCTCGAATGTCAACAACCTTCGGTGCAGCTATCGCAGTTATCGCCTGGACTTATGTATAAGTTATGAAGACACGTAGTCGGGTTCCACAGAAGAGGCGCCCTAGTGGAGGGCTACTTGTACAACAATTGAGCGGCCAACCTAGAGTCTATCAGCTTGTCAAGTCTCTCTCAGGCACGGGTTCTTGTTTGCAGGAACTATGGCTATTCAACGATGTATACCGTAGTATGAATGAATCTCTCATTCTTGATGGTGACACTTGTGTAATTGAGGGTCTATCGTCTCACGTTGCCACCTGCAAATTGTGTCTGGAACTTCATCGCTGTGGTTGACCGTCGGAGGTGAGCTCCACTTGATCCAATTCTAATATTTCACTCATATCATTACGCGGTTCACCATTCGAGACACCGCCTGGGACGCCTTTCGTAGATGTGATTAACCCCTTCCTTGCAGGGTCTTAGTGCTGGTAATAGCGTAAACCAGAGATGCCTTAGAAGATGCTTCTGTAGAGAATGAGGACCGAGATTCAAGAGTCTAGGCGATTTTGATATGACCACAAGAAGCTCATGTTGTTCAAGGAAGGGGTTTCCATATAATGTAGCAGAAGGGAACTTGTGTTACTATGAGTGAGGCAGAAGGCCATTCACGTCTTGTCCCCAGGGTAGATGACAGGAACAAGCTGGTCTATCCGTCAGGGGCGGCATCCAAGTATTCACAGTTCACAGAAGTAACAAGAATGAAGGGATTTGTAAGTGTATGTGGTACTAGTTAGTATTAAAGACATGCCTATTGCTCTTGACTGGCAAGAAACCGTATCCAGCATCATTTGAGGAGCCACCACCAAATGTGGTCCCTAAACACTCGATGACAACCTCTCTGGACAGCACTTTATTCGACAACCTGGGAGATAATCCTCGGAGCCCAACTCGCCACAGACCCCGGCATAGGGTGCAGATGACAAAGGGCGCCGAAAGGGCGCAACAGGGGTTCCGCATTTTCTTGCCGGGTTCGTCTTAGCCCCTGGTGGGTTATCAGCCTCTCGTCTCGCCGGCATCTTGTTATTTGTCAGGAAAAACCGGCTCATGATGCGACTTGGCGTTTGGTTCAGACCATGTTGACCCGGAATTATTTTTTGCAAATTTGAAACTTATGGGGACACCGCTTATATTCGGTCCCTTTGTTGGAGCCGTACTCGTACGTGATGTGGCATGCTCGGATGTTGGACGAGCACATCAGTCTGCCCTGAATTGGAGAAGCCATATGAAGCTTGAGTGGATGGACCGGGGCCCCCTCACGGGACCACATTTGGATTCTTTCGAGAACGAGCCAAGCTTTCTAATCACTCGCCGGGTTCTGATGGCCATATCCGGGATCGGCAGTGATAATTGAAGCAGCTGGCTGGTAATACAACCGTCACGTTAGCAAGCACCAACGTAAGACTACGGTTTGTTGCTGGATGCCTTCTCGTAGAGGTTTATCCGGAATTATTGTGGGAGAATCTCGTTAATCATGGCTCATATCTCGTATGTCTTTAGCTTTCCCTCCTTTGGGTATTTTCATCTTGTTTGCATCATTCACTGGTTACCTAAGCTAGATGATCTAGTGGAAAGAGGGCCAGGACTTTCATTTTTGCGTTTGGTGCCATTAAGGTAGGAATCTCATACTTGGCTGTGGCAACCAAGTCTGAAGAACGCTGACATGGAATAAGCTTGTCACGCAGTTTGAAACTTCCCCAGACAGTGGATAATCGGACAGATTCAGCCTGAGCGGTTTCAAAGGCAAAGTCTCTTCCCAACACGTAGTAGTTCAGCTGACCTGAGTATGCTAAGGTCCAGCCCCGGCATCTCCCCGCGGTCTAATCAAGACTTCCCCTTAGCCCGGTTGGTTGGGATACATAATATGGGGTCGCTTACCCACGGGAAAAGATTGAAAGCGTCTTCCACAGGGCGCAAACTATCGTCAGCCCCAGGTTTCTACTCCAGGTTTCCTCAGTGGGGGGAGGAATCTAGATGCGCATGCGTGGGGTACCCCGCGAGAAGGCGAAATGCTTTTCTGTTACCAAATAATGTGATGGAGATCTGGGGTCTGGAACGGGAACTGCTAGATTGATTGACCTGGGGTAGAGGTATGGAGCGAGGGAGTGAGAATGGCTGTTGATGATTAATGCGGACTTTGACGTTTGAGGCCCACGATGCGCCGCCGGCCAAGCTAGGGGTTAGTTGCCGAGTGGATGATCAACAACAGACTTGACGGGAATGGGTTTGACTGGATGTACGGAGTAATTACAATGGAGAAGCGAAGCTTGAAGTAATTCATCAGTGATAAGATGGATGCATGCACCTGGACTTTGGTGCTTCTAGAAGGACGGACCGTATACTCATTCACTCCGCATGAACCCTTCGTACCGCCTGCAGCTCAGATTCAACAGACAGAGCCTCAATAAACTGTGACTTGGGTCTTCCCCCGACGTCGGCCCAAGGCCAAGTTTGACCGGCGGCGCCGAACATGACACGACCCGGCGGCGGTGCCTCGGCCGCGAGGGAGCGCGGGCCTAGTCCGGGCCCTGGTTTCTCAAACATAATACTAACGTAATGTAAATGGAAAACTTCTATGGGGCATGACTCGAGACGAAAGACTTGACAAAGCAAAGGGCGTGATAATTCGCTTGGCTCATTATCTCGGCTTCTTTCCTCGAGGCAGGCATCCTTGTCATTGTAGGAGGGAATCTTGTTTGGTTTTTTTGTTGATCTGTGTCGTGCATGGAAATGTTCGAGAATTCATGGCTTGGCTTGGTGTTGGGGTAAGTGAGGAGTCGCTCAACTTTACGGCTTCAACGACCTGTGTTGAACCATTTTTAAAGCACCCACAATCAAGTTTGATAACAATTTGAATGGACAATTATAAACTAGAAATGTCAAAGAAGCCATTACAGACTCGAAATGACCCATTGTACCTCCCAATCGCTCGGTTACTCGGCCACAATGCCTGCCCTGTCCATGAACATGCCTCCAATTTTGCACCCCCCCTCCCTGTACAGTGGAGAACGCATCCGTGCGGAGTAGGCGGATTTCGTCGGCTGAAGCTGTCTTGGAGAAGGGGGACCACACGTTCGCTCCACTGAAGATTGACTCTTTTCAAGATGCAAGATAGACTCGCCCTGGAGCCACTGGCAGCTTTTCCCCATGGAGATTTACGTAAAACCATCGACTCCTTTATCCGGGGAGAGAATTGTCATATCTTTGGAAAACGCGGAGTAATCAGACAGTTTGTGAGACCATGGGTGGGTATATCGCGTAGCGTCTGCCCTTGACGGGGCCAGACTAGAGATGGGATGGGATAGTACTAATACCCTCGCCCCGTTCAGTCAAACTCTGATCTTTTTTCCTTTTTTCTTTCTTGTCTCTCAAGCTCATCTTCTCTGGGGGAGATCCAGATACCAGATCCCATTTACAACACCTCCTCCGTCTTTGGAGTTATACCATCACCATGTCGGTCGAAAAAGTAGTCGACACCACCGCCCCCGTCACGGGCGAAAAGGGCGTGGCAAAGGACGGTGCCTTTGCTGAGGAGCAAGCCCCTTCTATTCGAAACGAGGGCCTCGTGGGCACCGGGGAGGAGTACGAGAAGGAGGACTTTTTGACGCGTACCGGTTTGAACGCCAGGTCTTTTCAGAGGAAGCACTACGGCACCGGCCTTGTCGAGCTTGATCGGAAGATGAAGCCGAGACATCTGCAGATGGTTGCCATTGGAGGATCTATCGGTGCTGGGTTCTTTGTTGGTTCCGGTTCTGCTTTGGCCAAGGGTGTAAGTGGAAATACTCTCTATTAGTTGAGATGATGCTGATCGTGTAGGGACCTGGTACGTTATTCCTCGATTTCTTGCTCATTGGGATCATGGTTTTCAACGTTGGTAAGTCGAGATACTTTGTCTCACTCAGGTACATATCAACTGACAACTTCTAGTCTACGCCCTTGGTGAGCTCGCCGTCATGTACCCCGTGTCAGGCGGCTTCTACACCTACGCAACCCGCTTCATCGAGCCCTCTTTCGGCTTCGCCATGGCATGGAACTACGTTCTCCAGTGGGCGGCCTCCCTCCCCCTCGAGCTCACCGTCTGCGCCATCACTATCCAATACTGGGCCCCTGACGTCTCACCCGGCGTCTGGATCGCCGTCTTCCTCGGCGCCATCATCATCCTCAACATCTTCGGCACCCTTGGATACGCCGAGGAGGAGTTTTGGGCTGCGTGCTTCAAGCTCACATCGATCTGCATTTTCATGATCGTCGCCCTTGTGCTCGTCTGTGGTGGAGGACCTTCTAGTGGCCGATACGACACATACTCTGGCTTCAAGCTCTGGCAGGACCCGGGCGCCTTCAAGAACGGCTTCAAGGGCTTCTGTTCCGTCTTCGTCACCGCCGCCTTTTCCTTTGCCGGCACTGAACTGATCGGTCTGGCTGCGGCCGAGGCTCGCAACCCTACTGAGTCGGTGCCCAAGGCCGTCAAGCAGGTGTTTTGGCGAATCTGCCTCTTCTACATCGTTGCTCTTTTCTTCATCGGTCTCCTGATCGACTGCAACGACCCGTCCCTGCTATCTTCGAGCTCCTACTCCAGCACCAAGGCGTCGCCATTTGTCCTCGTCGGCAAGTACTCTGGCCTCAAGGGCTTTGATCACTACATGAACGCCGTCATCTTGTCGGCTGTTTTGTCTCTGGGTATTGCTTCAGTTTATGGAGGTTCTCGAACGCTTCTTGCTCTTGCGCAGCAGGGATACGCCCCCAAGCTATTTACCTGGATCGATCGAGCTGGCCGTCCTCTTCCCTCGGTCATTTTCGTCATTCTCTTTGGTCTTCTGGCCTTCCTCAACCTGGATGCCGCTGGCCCCGTCATTTTTGACTGGCTGTTGGCTTTGTCTGGTCTGTCCATGCTCGTCACATGGGGTTCCATCTGTGTCGCCCATATCCGCTTCCGAGCTGCGTGGAAGCACAACGGCCACACCCTTGATGAGATCCCTTTCAAGGCCATTGGTGGTGTGTGGGGCTCATGGTTCGGTCTGATTTTCGTCATCATCATCATGATGGCTCAGGTAAGAAACAGAGACTTAAAAGCCAAGAAACGCCAGCTAACAATTTTTCCAGTTCTACACTGCCATCGTCGCCCCTCCTGGAGAGTCGGGAATGGGCACAGTTGAGGGTTTCTTCAAGCAGTACCTTTCATTCCCCATTGTGCTCCTCTTCTGGGCCGGAGGATGGGTCTGGAAGCGAACACGCTGGATTAAGATCGAGGAGATTGACATTGACACGGGTCGACGTGAGCACGACTGGGAGGCTATCCGCGCTTATCGTGCCGAGCTTGCCAGCTTCCCTGCCTGGAAGCGCCTCATCCACACTATTTTCTAATTGCTTCATGTTTGCTGTCTTGGGGCAGAGATATGCCAGACATGAGCTACGTGAAGTGGCTTGTACATATATAAATAGACATCACTATACATCATCTTGTGCAAATCTGGTCGCAATACCTCGTGGAAATACTTTTATCTAACAGTAGTGACTTTGCAGCGTGGTTTTGCAATGCCTCAGATTCCAAAGAGCTAACGTTTGTTGATCACAGCCTTCTGGGCTGTCCTCGAGTAGCTCACTGCATAGCACTAGCTAGATGTACACTGTTGCTTGCGGCTGAGACGTCGATATAGACGGTTGATATGCCAAGTCGTTACGGATCGGGGCAAGCGGAACGGATGGGACGAGCTGCGGCGAGCTGAAAAGGTCGAAAGGGACGGCGTCTGCAACTTGAATAACCCGGTATTGCATTCCATATGATACTCAACGCCAGCCCCTCCGTAGCAACGTTATGTCAAGGATCAATACATTCATAGTCTTTGCTTGACAACTTGGTAAGATGGCGCATTCAGATAATTTCAAAGTCAACCTCGTCACATCCTGCTGCCACACCCTCGCCTTCCATGACGCCCTCCACGTACGCATCTCCCACATACGTATACGCATCCCCAGCAGGTCGCAAAACGATGGGCACCTGTGTGCCGAACAGTATCGTGACCACATCTCCCTCACGTACGCTGTTCGGACCTAAGCCGAACATCCCACTGACAGTCATAAACAGCGTCCGCCCGCGGGCCATGGTGGCAGCATGCCTCAATATCCCGTCACAAAAGTTATCCACAAGTGGCTGCAGATCCTCGTCTTGTTTGAGCTTGCGCGGGTACGGGTATACATTGCGCAGAATGTATCCCAGTTGTGACTCGTTAATGGAATCGGCGGCCACAGCCTCTTGGCGAAATGCCCGACGGGCCAGCGAGTCAAACTCCAGAGTGCACTTCTCGATGCCCATCGAGCCGGCTGACATGGCCCGCCACAGGCCCAATTCCGAAGCGCCTTCTCCGAGATAGGGCTCCGCAAAGTCCAATATGGCTTTCAAGCACCTGGTCCTGCTGGTCGTTGATCCCATTGCCTTCCCAAGGCTGCCAGTGTGAGTATCCTGCTCAGAGACCCCCGTCTCGCCAAAGACGAAGACCTCAGCTACGTGATCAACTGTGATTCCTCTTCGTTGCAGTGTAAGTTCGCCTGTTCCGGCTAGCGACGGCTGCGTTCTACCTCTCGATGCGTGGAAGTAATCCCGGTAGCTCAACGGATGAACCTCGACTCCCAGGCGACCGATGCGCTGCCAATCAGGCACCCAAGACGGGAGGCCAGGCGTGTCTTTTGGGAACGCGCAATACTCCAGTCTGTAATGGGGGCAATGCAGAATCATTGACTTTGTAGCTTCGGCATATACCCGGTCGACAGTTTTGGTGTAGTCCGGCCGTATCCCCAGAACGTCCGTGTCAGCTGCAACGCCCAAAAGGGCGTATATGATGTCTCGCGGATCCGAAGCTGCATAGAATGGCCTTGTTTCATCTGCCCCCCTCATTTCCGACAAGAAGAGTTCCAAGAGGCTGAAAGATTCTCCCCGGAGGTGCTGTAAACGGGAGACAAGACCTTGGATGTGGAAGCGGTTGTTGTTGAGACCCAACCCAAAGTCCAGCCACTGCGGCTGCCGACGGGAGAAAGGGCTGATCTTGGCAAAGTATACAGCCGTGAGGGCGGCGTGAAAAGCATCGAGGCTAATATTCTGCTCTCCGCAGAGGATCTGACCACGCTTGGCGAGGGCGATTTCTTGCACGATCCAAGCGTGGAACCAGCTTGAGCGGCCCAGCAGCGCCATGATAGCACTAAGCATTCGAGGATCCCGAAGCTCTTTCTTGTCCAGCACTTTGGTGAGGAATCCAAGTGCAGGGTGTCTTTCGGCGTCATCTGGAACGACGAGCTTTCGATGGCCACCGTGAGAGAAATCGGCCCATAGCTCAAGAACACCAGCTTCTTCTGCCTCCTTGCCAAAGGACTCCACCAGACTCAGGAAGAGGTCACTGTCGGCATCACTATCTCCCAGAGATAGATAGACCGACTCCGCCTTCTGAAAAGTGTCTCGCATCTGCGATACCTGCCAGTTCCTCTCTTCGAGATTGCTCTGGTCAATACAGATGGCGTCGATCCAGAGCCAGGCACCGTCCGGCACGGCCCGCGATAACTGCTCCAGGGCGAAGTGAAGGTTCTCGCCTATCATGAAACGTTGACCGTTAATAGTGATAGGGAATCTAGGCGTGGCATCTCCCCATAAGTAGGAGAGAGCATGGTATGAAGGTGTCTTGTTTAGTGAGCCTGTCTCTAGCTGGAAGCTATAATTGCCCTGTGATAGACGTGGCGTGGTCACGAAGCGGAGAAGCCGAATTTCTCGAGGTTCTGGTTCGATACGTTTATAACGAAACATTATCGCTAGGCAAAATAATACCGGTGCGTAAAATGAAACTCAGGGCCAGGTATACAGATATCATTGTCGGGCATCACGTCTTTAATAGGCATCACAATGGCGATTAGTAAAAAGTGAGGTGGCCTCGTTTTAGGCACCTCGGCGCTTACAGCAGCGGGTCAGACACCCCGGCGCTTACTCCGTCCAGTGAGTGGCAGGAGCTCGGCACTTGAAACAGAGAATGGGTTTTAAGCTTTGTTTCAGAGTTATAGGGTATGCACCTATCCCATAATGTGATATTGTTACGGTTCCGTTGCCTTAGGGCGCCGAACCGTGATATACCGCGTTAGGCAGTCATGACCTCGATGGATCGAGGTCATAGGTGACCTTTTGGTCAAGTGGCCAATTGGCCTTGCTTCGCTGCGGCCACTGCCTAGCTGCCGCGTAATAATAATATACTTATACCCTAGCATAGGATATATTCTAAGGATCCTAGAGCTTCTAAGGCAACTTTAATAACAGCATGGCATATAATATTAGATAAGCATTGAATGAAGTACCAGTACCTCAAAATGTTCTACTATGACGGGACCACAGTCAAATCTTATTAGGCTGGAGTTGCCGAAGGCGTAGCCTCAACAGGTGGAGGAGGCGGCGGTGCTTCTTCCTCCTTAGCAGGGGTAAAGGCTGCTCCTTCCAACGGAATCTCTCCCACAGTTCCCCCAGACACTTCGGTCCCGTCCACATTGGCTACTGCTGCTGCTGACAACTTCGAGTAGTTGACCAACGAAGCTTCGTTTGGCCTAGATGTGTTTCGGTTAGCATGCCTTGAACCCTGACTTGGTGGGGGGGTTCTCTCTTACGGGTTGATTGCCATGACTTGGCCATTTTGGCAATGAGGACCAGTCGCGCAGTAGAGATACATGGGCTCCGTGTTGGTCAAGGGCAAGTTGAAAGTTCCAACCGTGGTCTGCCCAGCCTCAAAGGGGATATGCCCACTGTGGATGGCCCCAGCCACCGTCGCCTGCAACGGTTGACACGGGGCATCCTCAGCACTTTGCGTGACCGTGTGATTCCCCGAGCTGAACTGGAATTGTATCACGTCGCCAACCGCGGCCCTAATCAAGTTGGGAACAAAAGTGTCCTGGGGACCGCCGACCACCACCGGTATAAGCCTATTGGCCCGTCGCTCGAGGGGAGGATTCGTTCGAACTACAATGGATTAGCTGTTGGGAGCTTCAAAAATGAATTTGAGTACTGACTTGTAAATTGCCTCTTTGTTTCAAGCTTCGGTAACAGAGCCAGCTCTGATTGATGAACCTCAATAAGCGGCATCGCGACGGCGATTGCCACCAACAGCCCATATACCAGCATTAACATGTTGATATATCCTTCGGTAATACTTAGAGCAAGGCGAGGCTGTGAATGGTGTATCCTCCAGTGATACCTTGAATTACCCAATATGGGACTAGTAGAAATTTCAGTGAAAAGGAAAGAAAGAAAAGAAGAGAAAAGATGCGCTATGGGATAGATCCAAGGTAGGATTCTTGAGTCACTGGTCACGCCACCTTCTTTTATAGATAAATCTTGGGAGTTGCAGATTCATTACAAAGACTGGCAACATCCACTCTGATGTCTTGTTTGTATCACTTGAAACCACCCGAGAGTGGGCGAGACAACAAGAATCCGCAATGCGTCGCTAATATTGCCTGAATCTCGCTCCTGTGATGACGAACTCTTGTCACATCCATGCTCCAACATGTAGCCAAGCCGTCTGAAGAGTTTGTCTCAAACGTCGTTGCAGGTGTGCCGAGAAAGCTTGCTCCAGTCATCCCTCGCTGATGATTGGATCACGATAGAGACGTTTACGAAACGAGCAATTGGAAAGCAGCTGAGATTCAGTTCTGATGCAAATCGTGCACTGTCCTTCTGTGTCATCTCCCCTGCCAGAAGACGTTTCATTGATCGGGATGTGGGCGACGGAACAGATGACACCCTAACTTGGCATCCTGAAACGTGAAACTCGACGGTTCATGAAGATCTTGAAACCAGGACTAAAGCCGCTGACCAAGCGATAAATCCGTACTTCCAGCCTTCGGGCTCGGTGAATATGGTCGGCATTCTGCCGCTGACCGAGCACATACGACCATACCCACCGGAGAACTCGGGATCCCGTCCGCTCTCCCATAGATAAGCCGGTGAGGGGCGGATTAGTAGTTGGGTCGGTGACGACCAGCGAATCCCCGCTGTTGTATGTTTTTTTGCTCCCCCGAACGGTTTCTCTTTTTGCCAATAAGAGAGTCTATCCATTTTCTGGTGCTTTTTTACTTTTTGGACGAACAAGATCACTTATCTTTGGTGTCAAGAATGGGTGATTATAGATA
>JAANQP010000216.1:0-105325 GCA_011320165.1 Fusarium protoensiforme
CTATAACAAAGAACACAATACTTGACAAATACGATGCGGTTGAATCATTATCTCATGCATTCCCATACGCTTAAACTATGACGCTACTTACCCAGCTGCATAAAGGTAACTAACTAGATAGCGATATATGTACATGTTGACAATTGAATCACCAAGGCTCCAACTACTTGCTATCTGTGATGTTGAATTAGTGACTGAAGTGTTGCAGAGATGAGCTACTCGTCAATATGCTCTTGCTCGCTAATAAATATTACGCCAGTATAATAATACATATTCAGCCCGATGTTAGACTATATCCTATGAGTGACACCTACAACGCCAGACCAGTAGACCCATTATTCCACCTATACAACGACAGTGCTCTTCGACGTGCTTTAGCCTCTTCCGCGTTGGAAGTTCCGGGGCTCCGCACGCTGTATAATGTTGAGCGAAGGACCTTGCGAAAGCGTTTCTGTTTGACTCACGGCCGGATTAGCATTGCGTTATTTCTTCCGAAGATTGAAGTAGAGAGAATTGATCGGGACATAGTTGGGAATTAGATAGAAGGAATTAGACGCGCGTCAATTATACGGAGGAACCTACCTGAAACTCGGTGCTGAGCGTCACCACGCAAACCTCATGGGCTCGTATGATAATCTCGCACGCCTTCTCAACGGACTCATTAGGACCAAGTTGAGGCATGCGGTCAGCAAACAATAGTAAAATGAAGCTTCCATGTAGCAGATAAATGCCAAACAGATACGGCATGAACGACAGCTCTGGGTCGCAGGCCAAGATGCGCGACATGGCATCTGACGCGGCTATGGCGTGTGAAGCGCACTTCATGAATCCCACAGAAGGGATCCATCCGTCTTTGTTGTCCAACATGGAGACGGCATCCCATTTCCCGTGCAGCAGAACGTGAAGGACATGAAGGACGAAAGTGCTATATGCGGTGACGAGTTGTGCCTGTGCATGCCGGCGGTGGGATGGTGCTCGCCAACGGTGGCTATCGTTGTGGACATGGTTTGAAAGATGGAATGTCTCGTCATTTTGGGAGTTTGGAGTGCGCACCTGACTGGCCGGGATCGCCGCGCTGTCGAGGGCATCGACTTCCCATAGGTTAGCCAAGTCAGCAATGCTCTGCGCACAGTCAGCCATGACCTGCTCAATCATGACCGTAGCAGGGCTATCTTCATCTTGGTTATCGTGTTGCTGTTCTCCTCCGCTCGTGTTGTTCCTTGACCGCCGCATATTGCCAAATCGTGGATGGGATTTCTGACGATGCAGCTGGATAACATCGCCTAGGACTGTCATGAGGGGTAAAAAGTACTCGAAGAAGCCGAGTCCTAGAACCCGTGTTGGAGCACCGAAACCTCGTCCTGAATGTTGATGCTGTTGCGAGCTGTCAACATTTGTCGGGTTATCGCTTGTGACAAGTGATAGTGACTCCCAAGCCTGATCTGACAGAGGTGCGTACAGTTGGCACTCGTCGTCAAGAATACGCAGAGGCGCATTGAAGGAGAGAGCCAAGTGCCGATCGAGGCAAAAGATGAGCCAAAACACCCGTCGACGCTCTTCCTGTATTTCCGGTATTGATAACCCCGTACGCACAGCCTCACAAGGTCTACACGCGCATGGAGATTTCTTCTTACCTCCTGTGCACACGGTTGATCCTGTTCCCGACGGGTTGTCCTCGGAAGCGTCTTCTCTGTTCAAGCCCATGCCATTAGACAGACGTAATGCTTTGTTCCACCATCTGACGCTGTCCGTCTTGAAATCGCTGCCCGAAACCACAACAGTAACGAGGACGAACATGAGGACGTCGTCTACCAGGGGCACCGGTGGAGACTCTGCGTGGTCTTGTAGGGTTGGCTGATGCAAGCCGCCAAAATCTCTCACAAGAGGTCCATCTAATCACCAAGTCTTTAGCAATACCCGTGAAATCATGATGGATGCCTTACCGGTAGTCCTACTCCATAGGTCACGATCTCTCTCCTGGATCAAACCCATCATCAACCTCCTCAACTCCTCACAAACCCGCGACTTTTGCCCAGGAAGCAGAAACAATGAGCTCTCAGCTGTTTGCGCACTGACCCAGAGCATCGTGACCAATAGTGCCGGTGTAGATCGTCGGGGGTTGACAGATCGGAGCAGAGACTCTTTTCTCAGGACATGAGCGAGGACGAAGGGTGAGGCAGATCGAAACAAGGATCCACCAGGCTCGACAAAGTAAAGCTCCAAGAGTTCACATGCAAGATCAGCGTCGATGATGCTTTCTAGCATGGGGACAATAGGCTCCAGACATTTGTAACGGCATCCTCGGGTACTATTAGTGTCTGCGGTCGTTTGCGATGCTGCAGTTGCGAGACCGGTTCCTTCTTCAGAACGGTTATGCCTGTGTGTGGATGATACGGGAAGACGTGGGCCATGTAATGCTGCAACGATATCAGGGATGGGTGCTGTCGCAAGTCCGAGATCAGGTAGAGTATGAAAGTCAGACTGATTCCCATTCATGTAATACCCATGACCGGATGCTGACGTCGTTGCCGCGCTTGCCAAGGGCTGTAGTGGTGCCGCATCTGTGTGTGGTGAGAAAGAGTCATGGTTACTCGCGGCCTGATTATCATGGCCCTGTAACACAGTTGAAGCATACAAATGACTTGTACACCCATCTGCGTCCAAAATATTTTGAGCAGCAGCCATTAAGTTGTGATTTGCAGTTTGCAAGTCCTCGTCCGGTTCTGTTTGCAACTGCAGCTCGTGTTGTTGTCGTTGATGAGGCTCCGAACGTGTGCCTTGGTCCGACTCATGATTGGCTTCAGAGGAATCACCATCGCCATCCCGGGTGTCATCGCCGTCTCGTTGTTGCCGCATGGTTCTCGAACTTGAGGGGTGCTGCGTAACTTTCCTAGAGCTCGGTTTACGACCACGTCGGCCAATGCTGCGGGCATAGTGGCAGCTCTGATCATATTCTGTCAAGATAGTAGGATGTTAATGCTCATACATGGGAATAGCGTTGTGATATTTCGGGGTAAAATGCACAGTCACTGCTGATATCCTTTGATATCGAGGCGTTGGATAGAGTGAGAGATGCTTGCCTTGACAGCGATGACTACACGACGCAAAACATTACCATGTTAGTCTCTTGCTCCCCAGTTGGTGCTTTGTGGCATCATGACTTACCACGGCTTATGCCCATCGCAACGAACCCTCAGAGCGTTGCATCTGTCGCAAGCACGCCTTGTTCTCTTGCGACCACTGAATGGCGGAACGACCCGTGTTTCTGAGAACCCATTGTCCCCACTGACCTGAGAATTCTCATCATGGAATCCCGCATCCATCTTGGACGAGGCAGGGCAATTCGCTGTGTGGAAGTTTAGCTGGGGTGAGCGGAGCTCAGCATGTGCCAAATAACCGTGGGTAATTATGATAAAGATATCGGGTATTTAATAATTCCGTGATAGCTTCACTAGTCCATTTTAGTCTTGGGAGGGTCTCGTAATTATCCGCCGGGACATTCTACAAAAGGCTTAGTTAGCATGGCTCAACATGAGGGGACAGGAAACCGCCGGGTAATAGGAACTTTCCTTCAAGTGGGTATGCTGCAGTGTCCTGAGCTGAGAACTTGGGGTTCTTCTGGCCGTCGCTTGAATGACTGTGACTCCCAATACGGGAACGGGTCCTGTTGCTTCCACTTGGTCTCAGACATGGAGGCTTTCCGGGAAATTTCTATCAAGTGTAGATTTTGTCAACCCCACTGCGTGTCCACTGGGCGATCCATCAAGGACATCGACCCAGCTTTATAAAGTGAAGAATTGCTGATATACAAAATCGCAAAAAAATCACAATAATTGGGAACCAATCAACGAGCAAGTTCTTTTTATCACTTTCCCTTCATCTTCGCCCTCCAGGTAGCCAACATTACTCTGCAATACGACATCTGTTTACTGAAAGATCAGTGATCCGAAACCAGAACAGGAACATGGTGGTCATCAAAAGTATCAAGTCACACGATGTGCGATTTCCTGTGAGTATTTCTGCTCGGTCGGCCACAAAGTAAAGGAGAAGGCTACTAACTAGAGGAATACAGACTTCTCTGGACAAGGCTGGATCAGATGGCATGAATCTATCTCCAGACTACTCGGCCGCTTTTTGCGTGCTTGAAACAGATGACTCTGGACTCACCGGCCATGGTATGGTAGGTCAGCTCGTCGTTAATATTGGGATTTTTGAATATCTGTCTAACGATAATCGTAGACATTCACAATTGGCCGCGGCAATGAACTTGTCTGCGGCGCGATAGACCTCCTCGCACCTTTGATCCAAGGCAAGAATCTGTCTGAACTTACGGCCAACTGGGGTGAAACCTGGCGGTACCTGACTTCAGACTCTCAGTTGCGCTGGGTCGGTCCGGAGAAGGGTGTCATCCACCTTGCCCTAGGTGCTTTGGTTAATGCAATCTGGGACTTGTGGGCCAAGACTCTAGGCAAACCTGTCTGGCGTCTGATCGCCGAAATGACGCCTGAAGAAGTCGTCCGGTGTATTGATTTCCGCTACATCTCAGACGCCTTGACCCCTGAGGACGCGCTAGAGATTCTCAGAACTGCCCAGCACGGTAAGGAGGAAAGAATTCAGGATGCTTTGAGAAACCAGGCCGTTCCGGCATACACGACAAGTGCTGGATGGTTGGGATATAGCGAGGACAAGATGAAGAGATTGCTTCAGGAGAGTGTGGACCAAGGTTTCAAGTATTTCAAGCTCAAAGTCGGAACTGACCTCGAAGAGGATCGCAGGAGGTTGACAATTGCGCGGGAAGTGCTGGGTTACGACAGGGGCAATGTGCTCATGGTAGACGCGAACCAGGTATGTTGATCCCACTATCAAGACATCGAGAAGACGTTTCACTTATCCGAAACCCTCTAGGTCTGGTCTGTTCCCGAGGCCATCACACATATGCAAGCTTTGGCGGAGTTCAAACCATGGTTCATCGAGGAGCCAACGTCTCCCGACGACATTTTGGGCCACGCCACGATCCGCAAGGGATTATCCAACACACCCCATGGCCCCATCTCTGTAGCCACGGGTGAAATGTGTCAGAATCGCGTCATGTTCAAGCAGCTGCTCCAGGCAGGCGCTGTGGACGTCATTCAGCCTGATGCATGCCGCGTGGGTGGTGTTAACGAGGTTCTCGCGATCCTACTGCTCGCATGCAAATTTGGTGTGCCTATCGTGCCCCATTCAGGCGGTGTGGGCCTGCCTGAGTATACTCAGCACTTGAGCACGATTGACTATATCGCTATTAGCGGTAAGAAGAGCGTGCTCGAGTTTGTGGATCATCTACATGAGCATTTCTATCATCCTTCGAGGATTGAAAACGGCTATTATGTAACTCCGCTAGAGCCTGGCTATAGCGTTGAGATGCTTCCAGAGAGTATGGAAAGATATGAGTACCCAGGTGGTGAGAAGAGTTGGTGGAGGACGGAAGAAGCAAAGGCGGTGATTGAGCAACCTCGTGTTAAGGCGTGAGAGAGTGATTAGGTTATATTTTTTCTAGTTACGGTGTTTTACAGCATTGGGCTTTCATGCTGTCATGTGTTTATCAATGTGTTCTTTTATATTGTGCCCGACAACTCCTCTTGGAGTGGTCATCGATATCAACAACAATAATTTTCTAGTAGTATCCTAAACTAATGAAATAATACATCTTCTTACTATAGACAACCATGCCCCTTTCCTCGCTTGAGACGCCACGGTATTCAAGGTGAGCGCTCGCTAAAGTGAGAACGGAATAAGTGACTGCCTGGCTGCCCTGGCACAAGGGTAGGATAAGCTGCTGGAAAGGGTTGCCGCGTTCTTTGTGGAATACAATAAGATGACCCAAAACATAGCAGAAATGAACCATTAGAGCGTGGCGGTGAGTCCGGTTCGAGAACTCGAGTAATGCGGCGGGCCGCTTTAATCAGCTATGAAATCCCCAACTACCTCGTCCCGAGAGGCTTTTCGGGACCAAGAAATGGGTCCCCGGCTATTATTCTACCAGGGGGGGCTGGCTTGTGTGCCTTGGCTCCCAAGCTGTAATAAGCCGACGGCAAATTAATTCACCCCCTCGTCAAGCTCATATTCTACCGACGGGTGAGAATCGATCAGTAGACACGCTTCGCCGATCTTAACACGTAGATACCATTAATAATGGAATTGCTACAAATGATCCAGCAGCTGTTTGATTCTACTAGGCTTAGGGCTACGGGTAATTTCAAGCCAAAGTTTAGTTCCCGAGGCGCCACCTGTTGTAAAACATCGTCCCAGAACAATCAAGAGAGAGAGTTTTTAATCATTCTCCCACTGAGATCAATATCTTCAATTCTAGATACACATCACCATGGTTCTCGGATAACACCATCTACCTACCTACTATCGCATCTTACCCCCGCAAGAACAACAAATACCTCATCATCTCCGTCACATCCAGCCGACCATACTTTCACCGCCGCATTATTCGGCTTGCTCTATTCAACCATCACGATATTCATGTCATAGAATCAGCGCAAAACATGGAATCAACCCAAACACCATCCCCGACACCTACCTTTCTCAACCCCCCGCCGCTGGTCATGGGAGGTGCCGGCTTTAGCTACCAGCTGCATCCTGAGCCTCAGTCCCTCCCAATCGCCCAGATTCTCCTGCGCGCATTTGAGCTTGGCGTCCGCACCATCGACACCTCGCCCTACTATGAGCCCTCAGAGCAGCTCATGGGCGCAGCTCTCTCGCACGCAGACATCCGGTCCAAGTACAAGCGTAGTGACTATGAGCTCATGACCAAAGTCGGCCGGATCAAGGAGAATGAATTCAACTACTCGCCAGACTGGATCCGCAAATCCGTCGCTCGGTCTCTGGAGCGCTTTCAAACCTCGTACTTGGACGTTGTCTTCTGCCATGACGTCGAGTATGTATCTATCGATGAGGCTGTCACAGCCGTGGGTGTCCTCTTGGAATTCCAGCGTGCTGGTGTTATTCTCCGCGTTGGGATATCAGGGTACGACATCGATGTCCTTGCCGAGGTTGCGAGCATGGTACGACGACGTTATGGGCACCCCGTCGATGTTGTCCAGACATGGGCGCAGCTTACACTACACAACACCCAAGTCGAGACGCATGGCTTCGAGCGGTTCCGGGCTGCTGGTGTGAATTCCGTCTTCTGCTCAAGTCCTTTGGCTGTCGGTCTATTGAGAAGTGGCGGTATTCCCACGGGCTTGACGGGCGACTGGCATCCCGCGCCGAAAGGCTTGCGAGCGGCCGCGGCTGAAGCTGCTGAGTGGGTAGAAAGGAATGGAAACGGAGAGTCTCTCTCATCCATCGCTTTGCAATATGCGATTTTGAAAGCCAGACAAAATTGCACATCTTCCTTCACGGTGTCGACGATTACAGGTATCAGCACATTGTCAGATCTGGAGCAGAACGTCGCTGCCGCCAAGAGGATACTGGAAGTGGCTCCTGGCACTTCTGAAGAAGCTCCCGAAAGTTTACAAAGCTACAACCAGCTAGACCAACAGGCACTGGAGCGCAACGGACCTCTGTTTGAGCGGGTTCGCTTAATCCTTGGGGAATGGATAGATCATGACTTCTCAGACAGTAAAGCCAAGCCGAAGGGAGAAGGAATTGCCCTGAACGATGCCAACTGCACCAAGACAGACAATGTTGAAGCGAGTGTTATGGAGAAGGATAGCTTCACACAATCTACAGCAATTCAGGCGGCGGGATAGAGTGATGGATGGGTTTTTATATTTCAAGATTCGCATCAGTATATTCAGATTTATCATAAATTAAAAATCAAGTTACATCATTCCTTCATTGTCAATGATACTCCTTATTGTGTTGGCAACTTTCTTCCGCTGTGGCTAAGTGCACTCCGGCAGGTATATCACCACACGGCACCCTTTTCTTAACTGCCTATACAGGACCCAGTCTCCTCACGATAAAATCCCAAGAAAGCGAAGCACTGCCCTTCACACCCTTTGATCAGACACTAGCCGTAATGATAGCAGGCGACTTGTCAGAACTTTCAGCTACTGGGCTCGATGAACCATCTAGCCGTTCCTGGTCTTGGACTCCATCGTCTTTACCCTCTAGAGCAGCACTCTTCCAAGCAACATAGCAGGTGAAGGGAACACTGGCAACGAAAACGGCAAATGAGACCGCCAGATTCGCCATTAGCGATACATTCTCCTTGGACCCAATGCCATATGCACAAGCGAAACCTAGGCTCTCGGCCGATCGTAGTATACCACTCGTGTATGCAAGAGTATCAACATCGTTGTTGTAAAGCCCCAGGATCCAGTATGTCCACACAACAGAGGCATTTCCCGCAATGCTATCTGGGCGTTAGTTTCTGATCTTTGGGATGAAGTGTTCTAAACTCACCTAAAAAGACAATACCCAACAATTGCCTTGGCATACTCAGGCGAGTAAATGTCGAGGATGGGAGCGGGTACTCGTGACTGGAGGTTTGCCTGCATGTAAAAGTTGAAGATCCATTGCACCACAAAAACCAATAGCATAGAGTACCATCCCACGTTGCACAAGACCCGCTTGGTCTTGAATACCTTTTGAGAATCAAGTAAACGTCCCCATCCGATGGTGGAGATAATGCCGCACATAGTCTGGACGAAGCCAGCCAGTGCGCGGCCTCTGACGGTGAAGTAAACAGCGAGGTAGTTGCCCTGGTATGTATAGCTCCAGCGAACAGTGATGAAGATTGGCATGAGCCAGACCATGTGTCGAGATTTGAGGGCCTTCCACAATCCAGCAAATCCCTCCTTCAGAGGTATCTGGGACTGTCCAGAACTGAACGTTGGCTTGGTGCCATCCGTTCGGATGAGTTTGTTCGGAGGGGATATGGTCAAAGAGAGCGGCAGTCCAATGCACGAAAGACCGATCATGGCGAGGTAGGTGTTTGTGGAGACGCTACCTTGTTGCGAGTCGTGAATGTTGAGGGCCAGCTGAATGGAGCTTCCGATGACGGTGCCGACAAGTCCAATGGCCATCCACAAGCTGATGTACAGACCTCGTCTATTGTCTTCGGGATACGCAACAGCGATGGCTGCCTCGGAAGTCCACAGAGCAGCAGCAGAGAAGCCACATGTCACAGCTCCGAAAAGGAGAAACCACTGTGTTCCATAGACGCTGTTGCAGTATAGTGCGCCGAAGTAAGGGAGATATCCCAGCGTGCCAAATACCAGAATCCACTTCAAGCTGAACCTATTACCGAGGACGGCAAAGATTGGGCTGCATATGATCATGATGACATACGTGATGACATTGGCAGCGTTGACAAAGTAAGGGCTTGCGAGACCACCAGCTCCCATGCCTATGCATTCAACAGTCAGTAGAGGAGTATCATGGGTCAAGTATTTGTCAACCTACTGGCTAGAGCAGTCCATATGCCCTGTTGACTGAAGCTCACAATACCCAAGATGACTGCCTGGTACAGTGTGCCTCGGTACCAACGTCTAAGTGTCTCAGGCCAGGAATGAGGGGTGTTATCGGTACGCATGATGAGTATAGCGGAGGCCAGTATTGTCACTGGCTTACAGAGTGAAGAGAGAAGATGGTGAGGGACTGGTAGGCCAAGTTATTGAGGTGTATTTATCTCTTTTCTTACCACATCTAAACGATGCTTGCCAGGCTGGTGGAACCACTAACTAACCAGTGTGGGATGCCCCAAGACCCAAACGAGCTCAGCTCCCTTCTTGTCCAAGTGAACATTCCACACCATTTCACGGCCTTGGGTCATCACGCAATCTGGGACTAAAATTCGGTGCCAAACCGTGGCGTTGAAAGCTTCGGGCCATGGATTTGTCTATCTAAGCACACGAGTAAGGACCGTGAGCCTTGGTGTGTGGGGGATAATGCCAGTGAGAGGCTCACATATTTTACCGCCCAGGGGTTGGTCAAGGCCGGAAAGTCTCTGACTGTAGGGGTTCCCTGCCATTGTGAAATTTCGCAATCCGCTATCGGTATTGCAAATCCCCGACCGGAGGAGTCTTAGCATATAGTTCTCCGAGCGAACAGCAACCGAAAGAGAACGTGCCGCACGAGGATCCTCATGAGCAGCTTGTGGATACGCACGACGCAGCGCAGCACGACTAAGGGCCTGACTCCTTTCGCCCTGGGGTTTATCTATCCAGGGCATACGATGTTTGTTGAACAATAAATACTACACGTAAAAAATCACCTCAATCCGTGACAGTAGAGCCTACATCAATCATCACCGCAAACCGCCGTGATGGTTCCGGCACCAACACTCGCTCCCCAGGAGCCGACACCTGTTCAGCCATCCCCAAGAACCGAAGATTCCCGCAGTCTAGTTTTCGATGCGCCTAAGCATTTGCACTTCAATCCACCCTCTCGCGTCTGGTCTCTTCAGGATCTGGGCTACCCAGATAGCCAGGGCATCTCACCCCTCGGCGTGACTGAGCCATTTCGTCTCTTCTCCAACGAAGCAATTAGTGAAATGAGACGAGAACTGTTTACGAACAAGCAGATCTGGTCCTCACATCGGTTCTCAAGCAAGTATGCCGAATGCCAGCTTCGAGGCTATGCCCGCGAGTAAGTCCACCATCACAATGAGGACACCACTTCCCCTGGCTGACAGTAGTCACAAGGCATGCGCCGTTCATTTACAATGCTTGGAAAGATCCAGAAACACTGCGTATCATTTCCAACCTGGCAGGCATCGACGTGGTGCCTGTTATGGACTACGATATCGCCCACATCAACATCTCGGGACCAAGCATCCCGCATCTATCACCTCTGGAACAAGACCAAAGCAGGGGACTCGCCCAAGAAAAAGAAATGGAGAAGCCCAAGGTGGAGGACAAGAACGATGCGATTGTTAGCTGGCACAATGATAGCTATGCATTTGTGTGTGTCACCATGCTCTCGGACTGCACAGGCATGACTGGAGGCGAGACAGCCTTAAAGACGGCCGACGGAAGTGTCATCAAAGTCCGAGGACCTCAAATGGTAAGTCCATCAGACAGGAGATACATTTGATACACACTCACGCATGTTTAGGGCTACGCCGTTGTTCTTCAGGGGCGGTACATTGATCACCAAGCTCTCCGAACCCTGGGAGGCTCGGAGCGAGTCAGCATGGTCACTGCCTTCCGGGCGCGATCCTGGGCAATCCGAGATGACACCGTTTTGAAGCTGGTGCGGCCCATCTCCAATATCCATGAGCTGTACTCCGAGTACGCGCAGTATCGGTTTGAGATATTGGAGAACCGTTTCAGGGCTCGACGACAAGGGTTGGATAAAGACATTGAGCGTAAAAGCGCATTTGATGTCTCAGGTACCAGGGCTTTCATCAGGGCACAAATCGAATTCCTAGAGCAGATGGAAAAGGAAATCCTGGAAGAGGACGACTGGAAGAAGATATACGATGGATCTTGATAGCTTTGCCATTGTTAAGAATACTACTTGATTATACCTATGAAACTGAGGGAGTGTGATTCTTGAGGGTGCGTGCTCGCGGGCATGTGTGTGCCACTCATTCACGAGCTCCTTTTCCCGGGGGACGGGTTGACCCTGAGAATCCTAAAGTCCCAGCGCTAGCACATCAGTTCCGGGTTGGAAATTTTGCTTCCCACCAGACCCGAAGCATCGACTAAAGGAGACAGCGACCGGATCCTTTCGGAGAAGGATGGGACGAATCACGGGACTCAGAAATGCCGCCATCCTACCCCCGTTGATGGGCCCTCATTCTTTTTCCCCTTTTCAATCTTCTCCACTTGGGATGGGTTGCCTGTCAGCTCTAGACCATAGCCACAAGCATCCAAGCCGGTGAATGAGAAGGTCGCTAGTCCGGCCCAACCCACCCACCTGAAGTGGCCAGCTGGGCAGTCCATTGAGGGCTTGGCACTTGTTTATCCCTGTCATCTCGGTCAAGCAGCGTGATTTTCAGCGATAGTCTAAACATTCCTGGTATAGTCAATCTCCTAACTTGGGGGTGGATGATTCGAGACTTGAGCGTCTCGGTGCAACTCGATGATCAGGGAGCGAACGGAAAAGAGGGGGATCCGAGAACCGGACAGCGGGGGCAAATCTGCCGATATCGGGAATTCACGCGTCCCGCAGTGATCATCACGTTCTGTCTCATGCACACTCCCTGACCAGTCCTTGGGGGGATGAGGAACCACCCATCGACTGACCAAAGCTCGGCATCTGTCAGATCTTTCAGGTTGAGCCTCATTTATCTACATCAGTCTGAGCTCAGAGGGCCGGGTCAGGTTCCTAGGCAACACTGGGATAGCTGGAGGAGAAGCAGTAATAAGTATGTATGCGAGTTTAATACTAGGGCGCTCCTCCTATTAATAAAGTGCTCGAGTTCTCTGATAATATATATCTTATTCAATACATAAACACATAGATTAAGGCAGTTATTCTAAGTGAATTTTAAATACAAAATGCTCTTCCTCTCGTATTAAAAAACTTACAAGTATACATCCCAGTTCTAGACTCTTTATACTCATTGAAGCAGCTATTGGCACATGTTGCTTATGGGCGCACGGGCCACTATTGCAAAACAGCATCAGTGGCCCGTGCACGAACCAACCGAGCTGGAAATAGGTCATAACTTCCATACTGCCTCTGTTGTAAGTGAATTTGGTTATTCACGGCTCTTCATTCTTTATAATTAGGTACCTAATAACCTGAATCCTGAGTTAAGTAGGTACTTGACATCCCTCGCATTCACACCGCAGCCCTTGATTGCGCAAAAACGCCTTGCCAAAGTTGATAGTAATCTGCTCCCCATGTCGTATGTCCCTTACAGCCTCGACAGCCATAATCCATCTCCCAGACGCTCGTCGAGATATCATTCTCGCCGAGGAACGGCACGAATGGTTCAAGTTCCGGAAGGTGCTGGCCATCCCTCCAACGTCAATCTGACAGACGATGGGATCACCGCGAATGTCACATCGTCGCATCTCGACAATCCAGAGCGAGTTGTGCGGGTGTGTGTCAGCTGGGACCAGGCGACCAGTTAGTTGCCCGAGAACGTCACCTTTACGACAGGCTAGGTCGCCTTCATGTAGGGCGATGGCTTGGAGCCCTATGCCTTGCTTTCCAAACGACTTGACCTGGGGTCTGGAAGCTGCACCAACTCTCGTCTGGCGACAAGAGCAATTGTCATCGTTTTCGCAAAAATCGCATTGTTTGTGGGAAGACGGAATAAGAAGCGGGTGAGAGGGCCAAGACCAGTCTTCCGGCCAACCTGGGGGTTTGGGGGCATCGACAAAATCCTTCTTGTCGAAGAGGCACTCGTCACAGCTGGCTTGAGGTTGCACGAGAGAGAGTACATCGGCCTCGGGTAGATGCCCATGCCAGTTGTACAAGTCGGGCTGATTCTTCTCCCATATGAACTCAGCGTCCTCCTTGCTACCCATCACCATGTCCTGGAACGCAGCGGCTGCTTCTGTAAGGCGAGCCACGAAAGGATTGCTAATCATGTGCAAGAACGTATCCAGCTCGCTCCCTTTCATGTTGAGGAAGTCTTTCGCTGAGACACCGTATGGTTGTTCCGACTTGAGCGGTATCAAGCTCAAAAGTCCAACATACTGACCACAGATGGAGCGCCATGAGCGCCCTTGCCTGAGGTACTGGAAGAATCTTGGTCGTTCTGCATCCCCCCAACCAAACTTGTTCATGGCTTGCTTGATCTGTTCCCCATCGGCTCGTAGTCGTCCAGCTTTAGTTCCATCAACAGCCTCGGCGATGTGGAACTGAACGAGTCGTGTAATGAAGGTGCTGACGGCTGTCCGGCCCGTCAAGACTCGAAGCGTCCTTGTCAACTCCAACGCTCGCTCAAGACCAGAGGTGTGGATTCGCAAAAGGCCCATTTCGGTCTCTCGGGATCGTCGCGTGTGGATGAGGGAGCAGAGCTGCCGGATGGCTGGGCCGCCTTGGACAGCAGCTACTCGACGAAGCATGACGGTAGTTGGGGGGTCGGCGATCGACAGGGCGGGGATTCGAGACAGTTTATCGCGGTTTTTGATCTTGTAGATGAGTTTTCTCACATCCATTGGCATGTAGTTCGAGTTCGAGGATGCTGTGTTGCGAGAGACATGTCCGTCTTCGAGCACTTGGTCATCCCCTTGGCAGTGTCGCTTGTTGGCCCCAGATTCATATTCAACATTTCCATCGCTTATTCCCGCCGAGGAAGGTAACCTCTTTCTTGGGCCCAAAGCGTTAATCAGCGCAGGCGCGGCATTGATGTTTGCGACGTGTGCGAAATCTGTATGTGGCGGGGTTGGCACGTCGACAATTCTCCTCGTTTGTACTGGCGTGCTGATATCTTTCGACAATGCGGACGATACGCTGCTGGGGGGAGTGGAAGGGGTCGGCGATAGATCGTGTAAATGGTCGGAACTACTAGGTCTTGAAGCCAGGATACCGTTGGTCATAGACGAAAGACCTGAGGTCAAGCGTAGGGTGTCGCGCGCGACAATGGTCAAGTCGTGGAGGGTGCTGGCCAACTCAGTCGGTATTGAGCCATTTGGTGTTTCGAGGGTCGATCTTAAGGAAGCGAGGGATTTGGCAAGACATTGTGCTTTGTCAAAGAGCTCGTCAACGCGCTCGAGATCTAAAGACATTGTCAAGGAGGAGTTGGAGGAGTTAAAGGCAAAGGACGCTTCTGGCGAGAGGCGGCTGATAAGATAGTGGGCCGCTATGCCTCTCTCATTCAAGAGGATCATGACGTGATTGGGTTAGTCAGCCCTGTAATTAAGTGCTTCACAGAAGTCAAGGAAAAGTACCCTCCACTATTACATAAATAATATTATAGAAAATCATATATAGAAGAATAGCCCGTCTTTAAAGAATTAACCATATTTAAAGAATTTTCTCACATAGTTGTTACTCTAACAGCTCCCTGGACTCTTTGCCGTGCCCCCCTAACCCAACCTCCTGCCAGGCACAACATCATCTTCACAGGTGACTAGAATATCACAAGTACAGTACAATACTCGCCGTGGTCTGCTAATATAACTCATTTGGCAGATTGGGAGAGAATGTTAATAACCCGGAAGTCGGATTGTAAGCCCAGAGGCTGTCGGAACTCCCGGAACTACCTCGATAGCTCAAGCCGGACATGGGCCACACAGAGCTGTTGTCTCGGGCAGGTGTTTTCTCTTTGAGTAATCCCAATGGATGTTATCAATCCACCAATATCCACAATCTGATGCAAAGTTCGTGTCTTGGCCTCAAAGATCCACAGTCTTCCGAAGTTCCCGTTGAGCCCCGTTGTATTCTGCCATCTTCGACGTCATTATGCTTCTTTGACTCCTGTTTTGCCTTTTCTCGGGAAATTCCTCTACTAGAAACTCAATTGATGATGAAAGAAGGCAAAATAATCTCATGGCCATGATGTAATTGTCGCGCCATGATAGATAACCGAGGTAATAGGGGTAATAGGCATGAATATATAAGAGTTTCAACTGCAACCTGTGCCAAGACTCACATCATCAACCAATCTTCTCTGCCCAAGTCCCAATCATTCACCATGGCCTCTGTATCAAGCTCTGACGTTCTCGAATACGAAAAGTCCATTTTCGACGCTGGGCTTCACTTTGCTCGGCCTTCGTTCACCTTTCAGTCTTCAAAATGGGAGTCTATGGCCAAGGATGTCCTCTCGGCAACCTCTTGGGGCTACATCCACGGCAACTGCGGAGCTGGTTCAACTTATCGAAACAATCTCAACTCATTCGCTCGCTGGTCTATTGTGCCTAGACGCCTGATGCCTAGCCGAAAAGATGATGCTGGTAACGAGAGGTTTTCGGACACGACGACAACGGTTCTCGGCCAAACCCTTCCTTTCCCAGTTGCTATTGCGCCGATTGGCGTGCAAAAGATCTTCAATCCTGAGGGAGAGGCTGCTACTGCTCGGGCCACTGCCTCTCTTGGCATCCCGTACATCCTGAGTACGGCATCAAGCACAAGCATCGAGGATGTGGCAGCTGCAAACGGTACAGGTGCTCCTAGGTGGTACCAACTTTACTGGCCAAGCCGTGAGCATGACGACATCACCATCTCCCTCCTAAAGCGTGCCAAAGCCGCTGGCTATACTGCATTGTTCGTCACACTCGATACCTATGTGCTTGGGTGGCGTCCCAGTGATCTGGACAATGGATACAACCCATTCATCCATCCAGATCATATCGGCGTGGAAATTGGGTTGACAGATCCTGTCTTCCAAAAGCAGTTCAAGGAAAAGCACGGATACGATATCTCTAGTGCTCCCAGTGGCGTGTACCAGTCAGCTCAAGGCGGAACAACCGGAGCCAGCCTTGGGCCGGCAGCCCGAGAATGGGCCAAGATTGTATTTCCCGGACACTCCCACTCTTGGGAAGACGTCGAGTTCCTAAAGAAGCACTGGGACGGGCCTATTGTTCTCAAGGGCATTCAAAGTGTGCACGACGCCAAGAAGTGCGTTGAAGTGGGCGTCCAAGGCATTGTTGTGAGCAATCATGGTGGAAGGCAGCAGGACGGCGGGGCTAGCAGCTTGGGAATGCTGCCAAAGATTGTTGATGCCGTTGGAGACAAGCTCGACGTCATCTTTGACAGTGGCATCAGGTGTGGTGCTGATATCATCAAGGCAATTGCTCTGGGCGCCAAGTGTGTCCTCGTCGGCCGACCATATGCGTATGGGTTGGCACTTGGGGGAGAAGAGGGAGTGAGACATGTGCTTCGAGCCATGTGCGGTGATTTGACGATGAACATGCACCTGGCGGGTCTCCGTGATATACATGAGGTCACCAGGGATATCTTGGTCCAGGAGTCGGATCTGGTCTAACGCAAGGAGTCGAACGGTTCAAGTTTGATTCAATCTATTCATGATAAGGCGGTACAATCCATGCCTACTCTTCTGTTCCTAATTACAAATTCAATATCAAGTTCGCTATGCTCCATGCTTTTTTATCCATCATTCCTCCTCTCCAAGGTCTCTTCGCCACACCTTGACGGGCATCTCTCCCAAGATGTGGTTCATGGTCTCCAATCGCTTGAGCTCAAAGCCTGCAGGCATAGCGAACTCGTACCTGTGCACAATAGAGGCCAGCAGAACAGCCTGTTCAAGATAAGAAATGTTGCGCCCAATGCAACCTCTAGCACCAGCCGAAAAGGTGATGAAGCACGACTGGAGCTCCTTGCCCTTTTCGCCAAGGAATCTCTCGGGGGTGAACTTTTCGGGCTCTGGGTAGATGCTCTCATCGCGGTGTGCCACGAGAGCCGAGATGCCAACAGTGATGTTGCCCGGGATATACTGGCCCATGATGGTTGTACCTTCAGGGGGGGTCTTGCGGCCAAGAGCCTGCGGGGTAGGAGGCCAAAGTCGCAGGGACTCATCAAGACAAGCTCGAAGGTAGGGGAGATGCTTAACCTTGTCGTAGGGGGCAACCATCTCATCAGGCTCCAGAACCGAGTCGAGCTCATTCCGCAGAGTCTCCATCTTCTCAGGGTTGAGGAGCAGCTGATAGAGGACGTTGGCAAGGGCGATGGCAGTAGTGACACTTCCGGCGTTCATCATGATGTTGATTTCGGCAACGACCTCGCCCCATTCAAGGTTGTGAGGGTTGCCGCTCTTGTCCTCCATGAGGGCTTGGAAGAAGTCATCAAGCTTCTCTCCAGCGTTATACCGTTGAAGTCGGAGGTTCGCACGGCGGAGGACAATGGCATCCCAGCCTCGGCTCGATTCGGACATGCGTCTGTAGAAAGGAATGATGTTGGAAATCTTGTCAAGCAGCTTGTAGTTATCGTAGCTCCAGAGAAGGAGAGATTGCTTCCGAGCGGTGGGATAAAGACATTCTCGGAGGTTGGCTTCGAAAACTCTGCCATTCTTCTCCTGTGCCTCGACTCGATCGTGACCTCGGTCGAGGAGGCCGAGTTTCTCGGAAAGACCAATGTCTGCGATGGCATCAAGAGAGAAGAAGTTTGACCAAGCGCGGAAGTCGACATTGACGTCCTGGGGGTTGGGATACTTGACGCCCTTGGGCAAAGGAGCCGTGCAGCACTTTTCAAAGTGGTCCATCAGTCTCTGCACCTTGTCGGCGACCTTGTATTCCCATTCCTCGAGGTTCTTGAGAGCGTAGGCGGAGGAGAGAACCTTTCGCTTTCGTGCGTGGTCGGGCTTGTCGACGACATCGGCCAAGTGGAAGTGAGTTCCAGCCGTGAGCGAGTACGATTCGTCTTTAATGCAAGGAGTGCCGTGGCCATAGATGCCCTTGATAGCCTTGACACTACCGAAGGACAAAGTGTTTGGACCGGTTCGAAGGATCGGTTCCTTCTTGTGCATCTTGGCAAGCGCGGAAGATCGGGCGCCCCCGTGAGCGAGGATCATGAAGGGGAGGCTAGACATGCCCGAGAAGGTGGACATGTTCGGGAATCGCCGAAGACCTGGGCCGGGTGAGTATTCAGACAATTGAGAAAGTAAAGGAATCGAATCTTACCTTTGGAGTCTTTGAGGTAAATAACAAAGGGGTAGATCAGGAAGTAGATGACGGCGACAACCCCCAATGCCGCAGCATAGGGCGTGGTGCCCAGAGATGCAACCGAGACTGACATTTCTCTTGCCCAAGTGAAAACAATTGGTTAATGAGAAGATACAGAAAAGGTTAGGGAGAAATAGGGCAACCAAGAAAAGACTGTCGCCACTTGTGCTCAGAGAGCAGTAGAATTGTTCCAGAAAGGAGTGCTGATCAGAGTAGTAGTAAACTACAAACCACCAAGGCCATGGCAAGCGTCCTTTCTTATACACCTCGATCACAATGTGGATGTCAACCACCAAAGACCCAATCTTGATCAAGATATTACCATGTTGGGCATCCCACGCTGTGGCGCTGGCCATGTCCGTCTCGTGAGTCCAAGGGCTTCTCTCCGCTCCCCGCATTTACCCCGCCCCCGTCTCCGCCACGAGCTTGGACATTTTCCCTGCAGGTCGAAAAGGGATATAAACAGCGAAGCCCTGACTTTGACTAGACCCGCTTCTCGATCCTTGCTCCCCCTTCTCTCTTCGTCTCGCCTCTACCCTACCATGCCGCCCACCGGTCCTCGGAGGCCCGGGTGCGAGGTAAGTCCAAGTTGCCTATCCTGACCATCCGGGACTGATCGCCTTCCTAGAATTGCCGTGCGAGGCAAGTTGTTCCTATCCCTTCTGATCTCGCAGGTGACGACATTGTCTGACGGAATCCTTCTTTACAGACATCTAAAGTGTAAGTACCCAGCAGCTGCACAGTTCAATGTGTTCGTCTTGCGTGCGCTGACTGGCTCATCGTGCAGGTGACGGGGAAAAACCCTGCGCGCAGTGCATCAAGAAGAACATCGACTGCAACCGAAATCTCAGGGTTCGCTTCCGGCACAAATCCAAGACCGGGTGAGTAGCCGGCCAGACCGGAACACAATAAGGAGACAAGATGTACGTACCAGTGCTTATTATTGATCCATCAGAGAGCCTCATCCCGAGTTTTCCGCCTCCCAGGTCTGGTGCAAGACAGCTGGCAAGAGACTCAAGTTTCTTGACCAAAGTCTAGAGGTTGCTCGGTATTATGACGACGATGCCGAGTCGGATGGCGAATCACGACAACCCCTGCGACAGCAGAATCCCAATCACAGCGCCTCCCCGCCCACTCCCGATCGACAGCCAGTAGCATCTCTCGAGACTGCTTCAAGTGCCGGTTCTGCGGGTCTCGCGCAGCAGACAGATCGCGATTACGTCTCGCCCATTCAAGGGTCAACAGGGAGTTCTCCCCGACTCGATCCTGGCCTCTCACAGCCGTCCATCTTCTCCTGCCAACGACTGCATCATGTGCCCCTGCCAGGACACGCTGGCAGCAGCATTGCGGCCTTAGGTGGGCCTCGGCAGTATCACCATTTCTCTAACCATAGCCCATCAAGCTCCAGCTCGTTCCCACATGATCGCACATCCACCAACGCCGACCTACCACCTGCACCGCTCAACGATGGCACCAGGGCGAAGCTATTTCGTCATTATATCAAATATATCGCACCCGCATTCGACTCTTACGACCCAACCAGATACCTCTCAACGTGTGTTCCATCGATAGCTGCGACATGTCCCGCATTTCTCGAGCTGATCCTGGTTGTTGCCGCCGGACATCTTCATGCTGTTCAAGGTGGTGCTTCAAATCTTGAGCTCGATGTCTATCGGCGACAGCTTCCATCTCACGAAGATTTCTTGGAGCAGATGATTCAGTCAGGCATGGACATGTCGCATCTCGACGTTGCCGTTCTGCTCTATCATTTCTGCGAAAATCTTCAAGGTCAGATATTTCTCTTCACACTCAACTTGGGGGGAATTCCTCCTTCCTATATCTGATCTTATCTTGATCATATGCGCTAGAATAAGGGTTACTGATCTGTGCCTCCAGCCACCTCAATGCACAACGATGGCTCATCAGACTTGATCCCCCCACATCTGGCCATGTCCAATCTGCATGTCTCCCCTCTCTTGACTCGAATTCCCGTCACGTTTCACGACGCCGTAATGTGGGCATGTCTAAGACAAGAGCTGTTCCTGGCAGTTATGAACCAGGCCCCCATCGATCAAGACACCTACCGGTCTGGCCTGGAACATCTCACTCATACCAGCGATGATTTTTCCAGGACGAATAGGATGTTGCTTAAGCTCATGGAAGTGGTCAGGTTTTGTTTTGGAGAGGGAAAGGATACGACCACGTACGACAAACTCCTCGAATCGACCGCCTCTTGGATGAGGAGTACGCCAGCTTCCTTTACCCCAGTCATGACACGACGAAAATGTAATGGGGCACCCTTCCCCGAGATCTGGCTACTCAATGATTGCATTGCTGCGGGGCTTCAGTATTACCATCTCTCAAGGATACTCTTGATTGTTCATGACCCTCGTGTGCCTCGTCTCTGCCGAGCTCGGAGAGAGGCGTCTCGTTGGATTGATGTGAGTGAAGAGCAAACTTACAACTCTGCTACGCTTGGCCCTGCATGCAGTAGCTGACTCAAACAGGCCCAGGTAAGGAACGATCTTGAGATTATTTGTGGAATTGCGGAATCTATGAGTAAAATCAACCCGATGCACATGTAAGTCTGGACCTTACTTCTCTTGTTTAGCCAGCTAACTCCGTTTCCAGAACTGCTTGCATGGCAATCTCCATGGTCGGAGACCGTTGTTCTCAAAGAAGCCAGCAAGGGGCTGTCATCAATATTCTGGACAAGACAGCCACAGAGTTTGGGTGGTCTACAGACCTTGCGTAAGTAACCTTAGGTTCATGGAGCGGTTCTTAGGACTAACGACTTGAGTAGAAGGAAGCATCTCCTCGATTCATGGGGATGGCCCACCAGGATGGAAGAGTGATGTTATTCTTAGGTGAGGCATTATCGAACTGACGTTACAAGTCTTATGTACGAGTAGTATATCTTGATTTGGAGGGTGTATTCTATGTCGTCTTGTCATCGCATCCTTTTTGCCTCTATGGGCACATAATCTACTTTGACGATTTGATCTCCATTTCATTCTCAGTTCCATTTCCAGTGTCTGATTACAAACAACTCATGCTGAAAAGTATCGAAAGAGATCACATCACCTCTCTCAAATAACATCAAAAATCCAAGCTCCCAGTCTCTCAATGCATCCGTGGTGTGATGCTCGTAACCGTAGGGTAACTAGCAAGCAATGCGCGGTTAACCAGGGCTCAGAACTGGTGGAGACACCGAGGCAGAGAAACTTGTTGGCAGAAACCTTGTCTTGCCCCCACGAGGCTAGACTAGGTTGTTAGGCCTCGCTGAATATTTCCCTTCAAGTCTCTCCAGGCAACCAAGCCCGCATCTCGCTTACTGACTCGCGCTAGCCTTACCCCAAATGAATCACGCTACTTTCCTCCTTGTCCATGGAGCTGCCTTGACCCCATACCCCAGGTTCCGGATCCCAGGCCTGGTCCCCCGAGAACCTTTGGGCACTCAGCAGATGCGGAGAAATGGAGGCATTTTCTGGGATGCCCTTGTCGAGGCCCCAGTCCTTACGTAGCTGTGCAGCCACCTCTCGTGTCGGCCACCCCATGTTGTTCGACATGTCTTCTAGAAATCTGAAGACCTCTTGATGCTCACGTTCATCTTTGAGGTAGACTCCACCTGTTTTCAGCCAATGTTAGGTGCTAGCAAGCAAACAATTGCGGAGTGATTTCAGCTTACAGGCGTACAATGTGTGATGTGCTGTAAAGTAGGCAGTGGGTAGATTGGGGTTGCTGATGGTGAGGCCAAGCAACGTCCGCAGGTCTTTCCTTACGGCCTCCTGATTTCGGTCAGTAAAGTATTCCCGCCGAATATTCTCTCAATAGGCCTACATCCGAAGCTGCTCGTAAACGAATCGCATCAAACCCAGGCGTCCACAGTTGAGGATCGAATATGGTGAGCAACATCCGAGCAATGTAGTAATGCTGGTACCCTAGAACTGCACAAGACGATCAGCAAATCGTTTCTCCCTGGATGAACATGAGGGGATCGGGTACCCTGTATGTGGCGCGCCATCCATAGTGTAGGGAACACAGACTTGTCGCCACCCTCTCGAGCTGGCGAATCGGGGGACCAAGACAAGACTTTCCACGGCGTTGTCTCATACCATCTCCTGAGGTCTTCCCCCAGCTCAGCCCAGAGGACAGGATCGAGTCGAGACTCTGGTCCGAAAGCGTATGCCAATACCCGGCCGCAGATGAAGACTACTCGATTGGCCAGGGATTCATCGCAAGTATCGACAAAGGACTGAGAGTCCCGGTAACTGTCCATGTTGGTGCGGAGTGGCCGCGACCTCGTTAGAGACACATACATGTCCTGGCGCAGGACAACCCAACTGGCTGCTTCTCCAAGTCCACCTTGGGCTGCAAAGCGAAACTCGGAGTTGAGTAGCCTTGAGCTACCTGTAAGATGAGTGCTCCCATCCATATCTAAAAAGTGGTTATTTTTTCCGGAATAGCCTAGGTCAATCAAGTCAACTCACCCGTCATCTCTTCATATGAGCGCAAGATAACGATTCCCGCCAACACATTCTCATTGACGGCCCCGATTGGGTCATCGAGGATGGGGATGAGGATACGCAACGCATGGCTGTGATACGTCTCATGGCTATCGTCGTGAAATCCGTTCTTCAAGCTTATCTGGCGAGAAGAAAAGGCCAGTATCGAGTAGGCCAGAAAGGGGAAATGACGAGCGCGTTTGGGAACCTCTGTCCCAAAGTGTCGTGCCGGATCGCAGACGTCAAACTAGAGCTGAGGTTATTCCCCACGATGCGGAGTAACTTGCCAAAGGAGATGTTACCCATGGTGCCAGTTCATGTATGAAGTGCATAAAGTACTCGGCTTCCTTCCGATTGTCCAGGGGTGGGCCGAAGCCGAACTCTGCAATAAACCCCGTCTCAGACCTGGTCGCGGATTAGCTCATCCGGTTTTTGGTGATGATGATGCAATGACAAACCCGGTCTCATCTTCCTCTAGTGACAGAGGCTCCGCCACGGGGAGAAGTGATGGAAGGGGGTTAGACCATCCCTGACCTATAGAGGCAGCCATCTGCACGCACCCAAAGCTGCACAGGCCACGAGCAAGTGGTGATGGTTAGAGAGTGCAGATGTTGGTAGACAGTAAGCGGTCCGCCGAGTTGGAGTCCAGGTAATGAAACCACGTTATATCGGGCTTGTACCACGCTTACCGCAGGGGCGGCTTGGCACGACCAAGTGATATTGGACCAGCACACGACAAAGTCGATGGAGATAACTTCCCCATGGACTCTGTAGGGTAATAATTCGCGCATAAACTCCAGGTTTTACCCCGCATGTGGCCCGACGCCACCCCCAGCTATCGAGGAGGAGGTGATCCACCTCCCGGTGAAGCGCCGACTAGCTCACCCCGGACCCCAGACGGCACCGACGATGGCATGCTCCAGCCTGGGGAAGGTTGGGTTTTTCATGGTGGACAAGGGTTGGATATGGTCTGAAACTACCCAGTCAGAACACCGGTGATTTGCGCATGAGTCGTAAGCCAAGATGCGACTATATATATGGCCTTGCGCCTTGCTGTTCAACATCTTTTCTCCTCATCAAGCTTGTCTGCAATCCAGCATTCGACATTGCCTCTTTGTCTTTTGACTTTTGCCTTTGCCTCATTCACTTTGCTGGCTCTGAACCACTTGGAAAATGTCTTCCCACACGGCCGATGATGCCCACGACCACAAGTCCTCGACAGAGGGCCATGGGATGGGCAAGTCGATATCGCAAAAGATTGAGCACGTCGAAGAATCCAATGGCACCATGGTTGATTTCGATGATTCCATCGAAGACACCAAGCCTTCCAGGTCTGTGTGGATGATCACCTTCACCGTCGCCATGGGTGGTTTCTTGTTCGGTGAGATCTCCCAACTCGGAGGGATAGCCTTTGCGCCGACAACATCATTAACAAAGAAAATAGGCTACGACACTGGTGTGATTTCTGCTGTACTTGTGACCCTTGGTGATGACCTGGGCCACGAACTTGACTCCCATGAGCAGGAGCTGGTCACTTCCATTACTTCTGGCGGTGCCCTCATCGGCGCTCTGATCGCTGGTCTGCCCGCCGACAAGTACGGCCGCAAGTTGGGCATCTACATTGGATGTGTACTATTTCTCATCGGATCAGTCATCCAGGCGGCGGCATTCAATCTTGCGGCAATGACTGCTGGACGCTTGATCGTTGGTCTGGGTGTCGGGTCGGCTGCCATGATCATTGTAAGGCACCATTTTGCTCCTCGTCTTGTTGACAGTAACTAATCTTGAGTCTTCTAGCCTCTTTATATTGGTGAACTGGCTCCTGCCAAGTACCGAGGCCGCATGATTGCTTTTGATAACCTCAGCGTCACTCTTGGTCAACTCGTCTCGTATGGTCTCGGTGCCGCCTTTACCGATGTCCCCCATGGCTGGAGATACATGGTTGCTGTCGGAGGCATCCCGCCCATCATCCTGGCTGCTCTCCTCCCTCGATGTCCCGAATCGCCCCGTCAACTTATTGCTCACGGCAAGCGAGACGAAGCCGAGAAGTGCTTGCGCCAGGTCTATCCGGATGCCACTGAAGAGCAGATGAAGGCCAAGGTTGATCGACTTGTGTGGACTGTTGAGGTCGAGTCCCAGATTGTGTCCGACAAGTCTCTCTGGTGGCAGTTTAAGCAGCTGCATTGCGTTCCCTCGAATCTTCGAGCCCTCGTCGCCGCCTGCACTGTCATGGCTAGTGAGTTCTTCCTGTGCAGCGTAGACAACATAACAATCGCTCTAACAAAATCTAGTTTCCCAACTCGGTGGTTTCAACACTCTCATGTACTACTCTGCGACCCTCTTCTCTCTCGTCGGTTTCAACAAGCCCACCGCTGTCGCCATCGTTGTCGGTGCCACCAACTTTCTGTTCACATTTGTCAACATGGTCGTTATCGACAAGCTTGGCCGTCGTATCATCTTGCTTGTGACTGTACTTGGCATGGTAAGATTTGCGAGACAGATTCGTGAGAACAGACTTGAGCCTAACTTTGTTTCCAGGCCTTGAGCATGGTCGTTGCCGCGGTTGCCTTCCACTGGATCCCTATTTCCAAGGACCTCGTTCTTCAAGCTGATTCAGTCAACTGGGCCGGCATTGTGGTTCTTGTCACTATTATCCTGTACGTCGCCTTCTTCGCCAGTGGCGTCGCAACCATCGGCTGGGTCGGCACCGAGCTGCTGCCTCTCGAGGTTCGTGCTCTCGGTACTATGATGAACACTGTCACTTGCTGGGGTTGCAACATTATCATTGCGTCTACGTTCCTTTCCATGATGAAGGGCATGACGCCAAGCGGTGCCTTTGGCTTTTACGCGGGTATTTGCTTCTTCGGTTGGATCTTTGTCATCTTCTTTTACCCCGAAGTCAAGGGACTCCCTCTGGAGGAAGTCAGAAAGGTCTTTGAGAACGGTTTCGACGTCAAGTTGGCTGCTCAGATGCAGCGCGAGCTCAAGGTTGCAACCCAAATGTCACAGGCCTCCATGGGTTCCAAGGCTTGAGTCATGTTATGGTGGCATTGGCTGCTCACATTGTCCAGGGCCACGTGGAAGAGCATCCATGATGCACGAGTAGCATTTGAGAAGGTGGTCAATCCCCAACCGTGTATATTGTACAAAGTATCCATCTAGTATATCCGTCGCTCGCGACAATTTTATAGTCTGGCTATATAAAGAAAGAACCAGATTCCAATCAACTCCTTGACTCCGGGTATTTCATTGTTGCTAAAGCTTCATCCCTCATAGACCTAGCCCCGGAACCTGACTGCGGTCTTGACCTGGGCCGCAGCCTGGGCACCAGTGTACAGAGGGGGGCCAGGGACAGTCCAAGACGAACCCTGGTTGTCATAAATGGAGAAGCCAAAGATTTGCGAATCAGAAGTGCTATAGAGCTGAGAGGCAACAACGCCAGATGCGGAGAGATCATCCGTTCCAGATCCAGTCACTTCGATGTTGCCGCACTGCATGTAGAACTCGGGCTCGTTGAGGTGAGCACGATGAAGAGCAATGAGCTCGTTTCGAATGACGTACTTGCCAGGGGCAATAGACGCTGGGATAGTGGCAGAGTTGACGCCGCCATTCTGTCGAAGCTTGTCGGTAGCCCAGGTGCCCCCGGCGTTGGCGGGACCGGACACGACGCCCTCCTCGGCAATCTTGGTCCACTTCAACTGCGTCTTGTCCACAGAAGCGCAGTCACCGTTGCAAGGAGCGATGTAGGTGATGACGGGTCCCCGATGAGACTCAGCCCAGCCGTTGGGGTTGGTCTGCTTGTCATCCGAGGTCCAGAAGAAGGAGGCAGAGCCACCAGCCTTGACCGTCCCATAGTTCTTGGCGGCCTGAGATTCCCGACGGCAGACAAAGTCGGGGCTAGAGATGTCCATCTCAGGCCCCTCATCTGGGGTTGAGAAGCTCCATCCGATAGCATCAGGAGAAGGGTTCCAGCGGCTATAGCCAGCGTAATCGACGCCGTCCAAAGTAAAGGTGTTCAAGTAGCCATGGGCGGCAACCTGAGAAGCCAGAAGAGCAGTTCCGAAAAGAATGAAGCGGGACATGTTTGCTCTACTCTGGAAGATAGGGGGGGGAGAGAAGGAATAAAGTTTGGTATGGTTTGAAAGGAGGGTCTGAAGCAAGTGGCCTGTCAAAAGCCACTGCGTGGAAAGGAGAGTAGAAGGAATGGAAAAAGGAAATAGAAGGAAGAAAATGGTTAAAGAAAAAGCTGTCTGAATCTCACAAACAAGTCGTCAGAGGAAGACTGAGCTTGCTCTTATAAATGTCGACTGAAAAGGGGTGGAAGCGCCTCATTCATGCAGTTTGGCGCGCCAAGATGCTCACCAAGGCAGATTAGGCGCCCGTTTCAATGGCTGCATGGGAGGCCGCACCAAAACATGAAGATTGGGAACCAGATTGGTCCATGAGGCGCGGGGCTTTGTCGTTTCAGAGACCCCTGTACAGGATCGGCCTCCACAAAGAATGTCATGCTGATCTTTTGCATGGGGCTGCGTTTGACGGTCAATGTGGGAGGACTCGAGCTCCGACGGAAACGGACTTGGTCGGTTAATCTGCTGGAAGCAATCCTTTCTTGGCATTTGAGCCTTCAATCTCAACTCTGATGGCAAAGACAGGCATGGCCTTTGAAGGCATTTAACTGATCGCAACTCCGAGCTTCCCGCCACCCGTAAGCGCTGCAGCCCCATCCGATTCTTGGCAGTCGGCAGAAACAGCTGAAAGGCCGTCAGCTGGGCAAAACTCCCCGCAAGGTCCAATTACCAGCCAGCGCTTAAAACAATGAAGTTAGTGGAGGACTGCTATTCTTGTCCAGTTGGCGCTCAAGCATGACCATTTTGGGCATTCAGCGAACCAACATGGACTACTCTAGAATTGTCTTTGAGCCCAAGGGAGTAAGCTTAATTATCGTAGCTGTAGGATCAAACATGTTTCGACCATCCCATTAGGCCACGATGCAACCTTATCCATCTTGTTTCATCTGGTGGCGGTAAATAACGTGCCAGCGTCTACAACGCCGATGGGATAGGCTACGTGTGCAGTTCGTCGGAGAATTGGTCGCATTTGGTCTTATGCGCGTGCATTATCGAGGCTAGTCTCATGCAAACGAAGGACGCATATTGACTCGTTGACGATGGATGGGCGGATTGTTAGGGTGTCATCTGAGACATCATGAGATTGCGCGGGGCCATGTTAGTGCCTTATCATTTGTGGTTGATGATTAGAGACTAACCATAACTGGACTAGATCTCTTTCGGGTACCCGACACAAGATCGCCCGTTCACGATCAAACTCTCGTCCATTTGCAATCCCGAAAGTGTGTGGATGATGATTATCCCTAAAGTGTGTCAGGAAGCGCATGGCTAAAAAGCGACAACCTACCTTGCAGTACAACGAATGGGGTTGAAATAAAGATAATCATTGTACAACCTACATCATCCCGTCGTCCTTCGTGTCACCACAGGGAATTCTCGTGGCATGTTTCTTCACCTCAAGGGTAGGTAGGCAGGGTTCAACGACAGCCACTGGCCAACCTAGCTGGCCAATCTCTTTGAGCTGCTGCTCCACTCCTCTTTATCGATAAGATAAAGAATCCCCAAGTAAGATCAAAGGCCCTTATCCATGGTACTTTCGTCACCACCTAATTATGGTAAACGCACCAAGTATCTTTAACCTGGTATAATCTTTGTCAATCACCCCTAACTCGACAAAGCCTGAATCAAGACAAACTCAAGGTAAAATGGATTCATCGTTAAGAGATCACATGAGGCCTCGATCGTTAGTCTGCACACAGTTCCGCCATTGTCCATTTTTCACTTTATAGGTGCGTAGATTTGGCACGGAAAACATGACTTTCGAAAGGGCAGAGAGCGTTGTGAAAGACGGGAAAACGGAATCGACTCGCTTTCCATCATCTCGCAGTCAAAGATACGAGTCTCGATTCGTGATATACTAAATTTCTATCAGAGTCCTTGCCGATTCGAACTATCCAGTGACCGCAGGTGGAAGTAGCTTTTGAAACATCAGTCCCACCGAGCGCGATGCGCGAAGTAAGGATAGACAAATATGATGCCGTGGCTGAGGGCTACACGAGAGTTGATCGAGTCCGTCCGTTGCTGGTTCTGCTGGTTTTTGAATAGGTAACTTAAAAGACTAAGCGCGGCGAAATTAGGTATCTCTGAGTTTCGAAGAATGACTTGATATGGAAGAATTTGTATCTGTAACCTGATCGGCTAGGTTAAAAGAGCCGCTCTACGGTGTTTTATAGCATTGGGGTTTGACGCTGTTATATGTTTATCAGTGTGTTCTTTGATATTGTGGCCGATAACTCCTCTTAGAGACGTCATTGATACCAACGACGAAGAGAGCGGCTCAGCATGATTCGTGGCGCTAAACTTTTAAAATAAAAATCACTAAAAGAAGCTTCTTATTTAGAGTATTTTAGCTGCGCCTGGCTGCAGGTCCGCCGGGCGTCGGGTCTTCAGAGGGATTGCTTATCGACGCTATGGTAACCATCGCCAACTATTGATACTAGCGGGTGGTCCTGGATTTCGTAGCAGGCCCCAAGCTCATTCTTAAAAAATATCGAGTTCAAGAATTGTGGCAAGGGCGACGCGTGCGTGGCCGCCCCGAGACCGAACTAACAGTTTAACGATTAAGGGGCTCCTTTCAAAAGGACGACTGCCAAAGTCTAACCCGTACGAGCACCATCATCGCAATTACTGCGCCGTCTCATTTACAGAACGGTCAGATGCAATCATAGACCAATCTAGAGCACATATTCAATGTCATTGTGCCGGTTTCCCGTGGCCATTGAGTGTCTGGGCCAATCTTGAAACTTAGCAGGACTATGGAAAAATACGGGCCACCAATAACGGTGGAGCTGAACCAAGCTTCAACTGAAAGCTTGTGTTGCTGGTGCCGAAATTCAGGGCAAGGTGGATCCCTGACAACGGCTCGATCATCACCGGGCTGGTGCCGAACGGCCCGACGTTTCCTATTCCAGACTGTACCCCGGCGAAACAGTTCAACACGAGTGACAATTACGGCAGAACGGCATATGCTCTGAACCTTCTACACGGTCTCGCATATTTGTTTCATGGTTTCTGTTGTCTATAAAGCGCCAAGCCTTCGCTCATCTTCACATAGTCCTCACACTTCACAGCTCATACATTCATTCCTTCTCAACACTCACTTCAATCATTCATTCTTTGTACATTCATTCATTCAAACTAGGTCGATAGCCTGCTATCCACAATGTTTTCTTCCCTGCTTCTGCTCACTGGCTTTGCAGCCTCTGTTCTTTCCCACCCTACCTCGTTGGAAGCTCGCGCTGGCTGCACTTTCACCGATGCTGCCTCTGCTGTCTCGGGCAAGGGCAGCTGCTCCACCATCATTCTCAAGGACATTGCTGTCCCCGCGGGAACTACTCTGGACCTGACCAAGCTCAAGGATGGCACTCATGTTCGTGACTGTTCCCCAGCCAATGTCCTTCCCTGCTAACAGAATCCCTTTAGGTCATTTTCCAGGGCAAGACTTCTTTTGGCTACAAGGAATGGGAAGGCCCTCTCATCGCCTTTACCGGAAACAACCTTCTTATTGAGGGAGCCGCTGGCCACTCCATCGACTGCCAGGGCCAGCGCTGGTGGGACGGCAAGGGAAGCAACAGCGGCAAGACCAAGCCCAAGTTCTTCAGCGCCCACTCTCTCAAGAACTCCAACATCAAGAACCTCAACGTCCTGAACACCCCTGTTCAGGCCTTCAGCATCAACAGCGTCACCAACCTTGGCGTCTACGGTGTTCATCTTGACAACTCTCTGGGTGACACCAAGGGTGGTCACAACACCGATGCCTTTGACGTCGGATCGTCCAACGGTGTTTACATCTCTGGTGCTGTCGTCAAGAACCAGGATGACTGCCTTGCCATCAACTCTGGTACCAACATCACCTTCACTGGAGGAAACTGCAGCGGTGGCCATGGTCTGTCTATCGGATCTGTTGGTGGTCGCTCGGACAACGATGTCAAGACTGTCCGAATCCTCAACTCGGTCATTGCCAACTCTGACAACGGTGTCCGAATCAAGACAGTCTATGGAAAGACTGGCTCTGTTTCCGACATCAAGTACGACTCCATCACCCTCTCAAACATCGCCAAGTACGGCATCGTCATTGAGCAGGATTATGACAATGGCTCTCCCAAGGGTACTCCTAGTGCTGGTGTTCCCATCACCGACGTCACCATCAACAAGGTTGTTGGCACTGTCAAGTCCAGCGGCACCAATGTTTACATCCTCTGCGCCAGCTGCAAGAACTGGACCTGGACCGGTAACAAGGTGACTGGTGGCAAGAAGTCTGACAAGTGCCAGGGAGTTCCTACTGGAGCTTCTTGCTAAAAAGTTAGATTACATTTAACGGTGCCCATCATCTGATGATCTCCACCCCGTCTAGTTTCATCTTTCTCGCTTTGTGTATTATTTATTCTTAGAGCTATTTGAAGGCCGTGTTGTATTGACCTGCTAAGTTTACTACCCATGAGTACTGTGACAAATAAAACTCTGCTTTTAGCTTCTATACAAGCAAAATCAAATTATCATGTTGCTCTTAATGTCCATAACTCGAAAGATGTTGAAAGTCTGGTAGCCATTGCTGTTCACTGTTTCTTTTCTGCTCCTCAGCGACCTCTAGCTCATCTTGCTGGACATCTATCATAGTCTAGAATAGATTACAGACATCAGATGACGTGCGAGCTAACACGTGCTCGGGAATGTCTTTGACAAGTAGTAACCTTTGTACTGGTCATTGAGGCCCTTCTGCGTGATGAGGAGTATGGCCCTCGCAGCCTTAAAGTCCCGAATCTTTACGTCTATTCGGAGAATCCCGATTGTGAGAGGCGCAGTGATGCGAAGCTCTGGGCCCTGTAAAGTGCAAGTGACGCAAGCATGGCGAGAAACCGACTGAGAATTATATTACTATACTCGAAGCTATAGCGGAGATAGTGGATGTGTAGTAGGGTCCTAAAGGATGGCTCTACACTCAGGGGTTTGGCTACTTATTGAAGCTTTGGCTGCAATGGGGAAAACAACATTTGATGGCAGTAATGGGTGTGCTGAACATAACCTTTCTCTGATAAATATAAAAACAATACCCCTTATATGCACGTTCCTCTCTATCCTCGACCATCCTCATGTTGATTGACCCTATCCAAGGACCTTGTGTCGTTTTTGTTGTGGACATAATCAAGCCAAGATGAGAGAATCCGTTGTTTTCGGTCTCTCAAACTAAACAGAATAACAGGATACAAATTAACCTAGTTTAATCTAGCGTGAGGACCAGCCCCAACCATTGAGTTCCACGTCATCAGCTTCAGCGCTGGGAAGAAGTCCAAGGCTATCATTGTATGTCATTCGGGATGGAAAAATACCCAATGCCTGTATATACTCGTCAAACTCGGTGATAGCCTCGTCGTTGAGAAGCTGGTCCGAGGTCCGTATCTCTGTGAACTGCTGCGCGATATTGAAAAGGGCTTGAAACTGGCGGTGGATGTTTGCTGTGGCTTGCGAATACATGCGTGCTGATTCTAGAGAGGCAACGAATTCATGTAGCCGGTTGAGATCTTGCACGTCTCCCGATTCTATCACGTGGCAGAATATGGCGATGAAAGGGACGAACGGGTTATATAGAATCGTCCTTGGAAGCAGTCAGCAAACAAGGATCGGGTTGCAGTCTAGGAATAAGAATAGATCTCACCAATTGACATAGACGTCGATGTGTCTACCACTATCGGGCCCTAGAGCCTTGCAGTATTCTTGATGCTTCTCAAGAGCAATTCTTGCGGTCGTGATACACTCTGATGCAAAGTGATGTGTCGAACCCTCATCTGGAGGAAGGGCCTTCAGTATCAGAGTCAAAGTGGAATAGAATAGGACCTTTTCTGAGAAAAAGGAAAGCTCCGTCTCGTTTCCTGATGCTGTTTTCCACCTGTTGTTACTCGTTTGAGTCTATTTCAAGTCAGATCACCGTTCCCTGCAGTGTTATTAAGGGCGGTTTGAAGTAACTCACGCTTGTTTCGTCCACTTGTTTGTAAATCTTTTTCGTTTCTTCGACAAGTGAACGGGCCCAGGCTGCTCTTCTTTGTGGGGCCTCAGCTAATGCTGCAGGGCTATACAGCATCTTGTAGATCTTCCCCTGGACTATGGACAACCGGATCCACCGGATGAAGCAAGACGTGTATGCGGTGATTTCCGGATCGTCGTGTTGCGGCAGTGGTACTGTGATGTCGTAATCCAAGATGGACGAGGGTCGGCCAAGTCGTAAGGAGAGGCCTTTCTCAACACTGTAAAGTGACCAAAAGAGCCATGCTTTTTGATTAGTCTCTTGCCTGGGCTCACCCTTGGCCGATGATGCACGGTGAAATCCGGCAGTAATACTCATGTGTATGGCCGTAGTCACTAAACTCCAGGCAAGAGAGGTCTGAGATGATCGAATTGCGTGATATACCTGGGAGTGAGTCAGAATAGTTCCGGGCAGTCAAAGCTTGAGGCACTCACAGCAAAGGTTAGAGCTGTAATGTGATCTATCGTGTGCGGCATGTGAACCGGAAGCCTGGACAATGCCGTCTCGAGGTTCCCCTCACAAAGGTTCATGTGCTGCTGAAAGTCCCTTCGTATGTCAATGTCGTCGGTGAGCAAAATGCTTCGCAGGAAGACATCGATAAGCGCTCCATTTACGATGATAAAATCGGCAAGTGTGGGCACTTCTCCTGGTGTATACACCCTGTTCAGATATCCCATGAACTTTTTGGCTGTCAAGAACATGTGGAAGCCCATAGACTCAAAACGAGGGTTCCCTAAATTAATCCACGTCAGCTTATGCTTTGAAGAGCTAGAACAGCAAATCGACACTGACCTTTCATCAAGTCTAGGACCTTCAAGACATCCTGAATGGGAGGCATAGACAACTCGCCCTGGGACAACATGGGCATCGAATCCAGTCTTGGGTTGTGTGAAGACGCCATCCCATAAGCATCGGGTATTTCACCATTGAAGCTGATCAGCTGGCGTAAGGTCTCCATCCCCTCAGCCATCCGAGGCTCCAAGGATGACGTATTCACTGCTGTCTGGAGTAAGCTGTTGGCCATGGCTGTGTGAGCAGCGAGGGATGAGTCGCCCTCAAAAGCAGACAAAGGTGTTGATGAGGTGTGTGTTGATGGTGTAAGGGGAAATGCCGCATGGGAACGGAGTCCAGCTTGAGAACTCCCTCCTTCGTTGGCTATGCAGGGCCTCTTGCGTCTGGGCGACTCAGGGGCTGGTGCTGCGGTGGCTGATGAGGCTGAAATGTATGGCTCCAGGATGCCAATTACATGCTGCAGTTGCTTCTCGATATTACTGATCTTGTTCTCGCTGTAGTGGCTGCAGTTAGGGGAGAGGCTCTACCACACTAGTCATCGACACGGGGTAATGCTTACTACACAGAGGTGATGTGAATGCGCTGTCCCTTGACGGTAGATCTTTGACGCGGTGGAACCTCACAATTCCATCCTTTTTTGACGCAATTTGAGCAAGGGTAAAGTCGATCGCAGGCAATCTACCAAGGTCAATATTCAATCGTCCATTACCATAAAGATCGTGTACCTTTTTCTCTCTGCAAGTGGTACACTGTTGGACATGTTGGTTAGTGTTCAGTGTTCCTCATGTTGGGAGATACGGCTGAGCTGACTGCAAGGCGTTGGCTGTTTGGCAAAGGCGCTGAAGGTCGCTGGGCTGTATGACTCTGTGGCTCTGAATCAGAGTCTGCGTACGATTCGTCGACGTCCATGGCTGCGGCTGAAGTGCTGTGCATTCAGAGAGTGATGGCTGAGCATCTTCCGGAGCCCGAGAAACTGCGAATCCGGGAGGTAGAAATCCTTGAAAGGGGCTTACGTGAAGTGGGTCAGGGGCGACGTCCAAGCTACAGCTGATTGGATGACTCGGTGCTCGCAGATTCTCGGTGTCCGGAAGCATAGACCTTAAGTCTTATTAGTGCCGGAGACGGCGCACAACCAACGGCCTCGGGTTCCTCGCGTTGCGAGAACAAAGATTGGCATTGTTGATCAGGCACAGTCTGTGGATGATTGGTTTGGCCCTTGAATGTAAACAACTAAAAATTCCGTGCTACTTACCGATTGCCAATGTGCACGCTCATGAGAGGATGCTCTGTGAGTGTTGCTACTCCTCATCCTTAACCGATTTGACACCACTTGTTGAAGAGATCCGGACATGCCGAACTAACTCCCAGGTGCTAATGGAGTAACCCACCAAAAAAAGGCCCAAAGCTTGGCCTTGCCCCCTTCTATCGTGCGATGCTATACCGGAGTCGAAGCGTTCGGGCCACTTGCCACCCACGGCGCCATTCTTCCCCCGGCACTTTTGTATGTCATGGAACAACTCAAACCCCACCTCCGTCACTTTTCTAAAGCTTGGCAGCCCTGGAGCTAACTCTGAGAGGCCTGATTTAGCCTTATTTTGGGCGTTGTTTGACCGAAAACGTACCCACCCGTCATCAAGGGGAGGGTTTTCGGTTCCGGATTCTCGCATTATTTATGCTTGAGTCCTGTTCCAGAAGACTCGCGTTCTCATCAGTCATCTTTGCTTCCTCCCTTACCAAGTTGTTATTTATATATCAACCGCTTCTGTCACCCATCTCTACCACTGACATCTACGTACTGCCATACCAAGCATATCGTATTCCTCATCAGCCTCCCACCCCAACAACAACCCTGGATCTTTTGGGCTTTGCGTCATATTATATACCCTGTTCGATGAAATTTCCTTAAGGCATACCCCATACGTCTAAGGATTTGATTGCTCCCGGTGTTGTACCATCTCCGCCCTTACCATGTCACTACTATGCTCTTCCAATTCCATCACGCACACCCGTTCATCAGTGAGTTTTTCCAGCAGCACGCCATGTCCTGCATCTGAATGAATTCTGATCTGTGTAGACACCAATTCCCGACCTGATCGACTCTCTCATGACCCATCGCATTAGAACACTAAACGAGCTCGTCCGCATAGAAAGGATCGCCGCATTCTGCGAATCAGAATCCGATGCCCGCGCCTTTCAAGTGCCAATGACAGCCGCTTGGGCCAACTATGTGACCAGTCACCAACTTCTCGTCGATCTCCACGGGCTAACACGCAACTTCCCATTCAGTGGCGAGATTGTTGCGGTCTCATATGCTAGTGTCGTCAATGATCCTCTAAGCAACCGTAGCTGGAACTTGGCATGGCTATGCCTCATCAAGATCAGAGATGATGGGCTTATACCGCTATTCGCGGCTATTGAATCGGCCAAGCCTGAGATGTGGGGAGATAAGACACCGACGAAAGAGGAAATGGAAAAGTTGGCTATGTTTTTCGAGATGGAGTGGTCAAATGCGGTTGAAACTATGTTGAGGCACTGGCTGGTGCCTCCAACTTGGTGCTGATATGATTGATAAGATTATAAAGTATTGTATTTATTAGAAGATCGATGATACCTGAATGATTAAATAGAGGAAAGGGACTTTTGTTTACGTCGCTACGTGTTACTTTTATCCACGTGGTGATGACTTCAAAGGCAGTTACTAGTCATAAAAACAAAGAAGATAGTTATTGATACGTACTGGCTTGGTACGTGGTATGATATAGCCGTCACGATGAAACGTTTTCAAGGGGTGGAAGACGAGCAAGAGCTCATAGGCAGCGCCCAGATTGACGAGAAATGATGCAGGGAGCAACAAATCTAACCATGTCTTCACGACAGGATGGTGGCGTGGCCTTTACTTGTACTATCTAATTCAAGGCTTACAATTCGACCACAGAGCGTCTCAAGGTCATTCTGAACCGAGTACAACAACAGGTACTTTACACAGGGCGGATGTGCAACCTTGTTCGACCACTGATTGTTGCAGAGAATGAAAAGTTGCCCTTTTCATCAGCCGTGACCGTCTGCCCTTGACATTCATATTGCCCGCCAGGCTCCAGGCGAGAAATGCCCAGCTTGAAGACCCCGTCGTCTGCTGAGGGATAGAGGACAAGCTCCAAGTCTTTGGAGGAATGAGATCGCGCCTTGGCGACGAGGACCCCAGGATATGGCACTTCGGAGAGAATTGGGCCGTTCAAAGTTGTCTCCGATGGTCCCTGCAAGTTACATGTTAGTCTGTGGTATATGAACTTGTCAGAGGTACGCACCTTTTGGACCATGCGGTTGTAGGCTCCGGGACGAAGGAGAGTCGCTGTCAAGATGACGTAGTTGGAAAGAGTTGAACATTTGGTGAGATCAAACGACTTGGATCCCGTTGAAGTGGTCAAGAGACCCCAGTCTTTCTCAAGCTTCTCAAGAGCAGCCGACTTCAGCGTCTCCTCGCCATACTCGGCTGCACTGACGGCCACTAGCGGATACAAGGCGTTGGCGTTTGATGTGTAATTGCCAGTATCAATATGGTCGGCACCCACCAAGCCCGTCATGGAAAGCTCTTTGGTCTCCTCGTCGAAAATTACATTTTCCTCTCGGACAATGGCCCAAAATCGACGCGACATGCTGCGTAGAGGCCCGAAGCCCATAATGACGGCGGCCAAGTCTCCAGCGGCACCAGCGATGCCGGGAATTGCGAAACCGGTGAGCTCGGAGCGGATAGTCAGGACGCTGCCACTGGTTTCGGTGAAGTTGGTGTTGAGTGATTCCTCGAACGAAGGGAGAAGCATCTGCGTCGCCTTGGTCCCGAAGAATCGGTCGTATAGCACCGCGCCCGTCATTCCCTGAAGATTACACATGACGTAGATCCAGTTTGGCTCGCAGGGAATGAGGCAGTATGGACTAGATGACCACTGTCTAACCAGAGACTCTTGCAGATCATGGAGGCTGTACTTGTAGGATACATTGTCGGTGATGTGGAAGTTGAGGCTCCCAGGCTGGGTGTATCGGAGATCACCAGTGTTTGCAGTGTAAAGCATGACAGCATGGAGAAGAAAGCCTGTAACCATGATGTTGTCGCGCTGAACTGGGTCCCAATCCAGTGTGAAGTTTCCAGCTAGGCGCTCCCACTTCCAGAACCCAAGGACCTTTTTGGTTAAGGACCTTTCAATGATCCTCCGAAAGGCCTCTGAAACATATCCATGGGCATTGGGGGCGTAGACTGACTGGTAAAGCCCGAGGGCGTACATCATCTGGTATATCTGGTATCGTAAGGCTGACGTCTGAAACTGGTCGATAATGGTGAAACCAGACCAGTCATCGAGATCCTGAAAAGCTTGATCAAAAAGAAACTGTAGTTTTCTAAGAGCTTCCAAATCAAGCTCTTCATCCTCTTCTGGCTTTGACGCTCTGTCAGTAGCTTCGTCCACCCGGGCAAGCTGCTGTGGGATGATGATGTTTCTAGCTTCGCGTTTCTTCTGACCTCTTATCCGTTCCGCACTTGCAGACCGATTCGCATACGAAAACACTGCTAGAAGACCGCCAAAGGCGTAGAGGCCTGCCGACTCCCAGACGGTTTCAGGTGTAACGGCGTAGGCGCCTAGAATGGAGAGGCCCCAGACGAGTATGGGGAAGACAATGGCTCCAGCTCCGAACCACTTTGAAGAGTGTAAGTTAGCCTACACCTTAGAGAAGAGCGCAGCTGCATAGGTATAACTAACTGCAAACAGGGCCGGGGGGATAGCAGCCAAAGTAAGCGCGAGAAGGATGTAGCCCAAGGCGTTGGCGCTGGCGAGGTATCCTGCGCCAGGGAAAACAAACCCAAGGGCTGCGGATCTATAGTTGGGCCCAATATCGAACCATGGCTGGTAAAAGAGAACTGTGCCAAGGCAAGCTGTTACAGTCCAAACAATGAGTGTCAGAGCCTGAACATTCTTGCGATGCGGCCCTGTGCCGACATTTGGGGGGATCAACTCCCGGACGTAAGAGCCTAGAATGGATTCAAATTAGTAAGAAATATGATATAACCTGCACAACGTACCTGTTGGCCCTACGACTCGAGGGTCTTTGCTGGGGTTTGAGGTCAACTTGATACTCATTGCGTGGTGGTCTGGGTGATACGAAAAGCCTCGGCGATAAGATACGATGAGAGACTTGACAGGTCTATTGTGAAATCAGCTAAAATCATCTGCTGGGCTCTCTGCATATCTTATCTAAAGGATCATGGTCCCTTGGCATGACGAGCAATCCTCGGCCCATTGTCACCATATTCTTACTGACACTGCCCGCTCGAAATGATATCTAGATCTGACAAAGAACATTGGAAGTTACAATTAGGTAGATCTGACCCCGCATGTGGGAGCCGAGGGTGGATGGAGGTTTGTCGAAGTTTGTTGAGTCAGAAAAACATGACCGTGATTGGCGTGTCTTGGCGGCCAATGCTACTTAGTAGACCAACTTGCTACGAGTTCTATCATGATCTCATGAGTCTTGCCGTATTCTCCCCATCTGTTCACCTCAATTTACCACTTGTTTTTCTTCTCTTGTTTCCCTCTTTGGCCCCGTGCCGACTCAAATCCCCACCGTCTCGAAATGGCCACATCCGCAACAAGGCCCTATACCTCCCTCCAAGAGTGCAAAAGCGCTCATGCCCAATTGACCGAGAAGTTTTCGACCGGAAAGACAAAGTCGCTTCGATGGCGAAAGTGGCAGCTCAAGCAGCTTTGGTGGATGCTGGAAGACAACCAACAAGCCATCATCGACGCCCTTACTGCCGATCTCGGGAGACATGAAATGGAAAGCCTAACAGCCGACTTTTTTGGACTCAAAACTGATACACTGGAGCACCTGGAGCATCTAGAGGAGTGGGCGGCTGACGAGCCTGTCAAGTCGGCAGGCTTCATCATGGGGAAGCTCGGGAAAGCACGTGTCCGCAAAGAACCCCTAGGCGTTGTACTTGTTATTGGGGCCTGGAACTTTCCCTTTCTCCTAACATTGCAGCCTGTGATTGCTGCTATTGCAGCTGGATGTTGTGTAATGATCAAGCCCTCGGAGCTATCAGTCGTATCTCAGGACCTCATGGCCAAGTTGGTCAGCCAATACCTCGATCCCGAGGCTATTCGTCTTGTCACAGGAGGGCCGCAAGAAACGACAGGCCTTCTCGAGCTCAGGTTCAATCACATCTTCTTCACCGGCTCTAGTAAAGTGGCGAGGTATGTTTCAGCGGCTGCCGCGAAGCACCTCACGCCAACCGTCCTGGAGCTGGGAGGCCAAGGCCCTGCCATCGTGACGAGCAAGGCGGATATCGACCTGGCGGCAAAGTGCATCGCCTGGGCCAAATTTCTCAACGGTGGACAGATCTGCCTTTCTGTGAACCACGTCTTTGTAGACCCCAGCGTCCATGACGTCTTTGTGCGAAGGCTCGTCTACTGGACCGACAAGTTCTCGAGCTCTGGGCACATGTGCAAGATTGTCAACAGAAGAAACTTTGACCGCCTGGCCAAGCTTCTGGATGACTCCAAGGGCAACGTGCACCAGGTCAAGATGGATCAGGAAAACAACATGATGAGCCCGGCAGTCGTGACGGATGTCAATATGAAAGGTGAGTGATAGATTGAAAATCCCCTTTGGCTGTGAATCTTGTTCTGACTTTGGTCCCTTTCTAGATTCTTTGCTCAGTGAAGAGCTGTTCGGCCCCATCTGCCCTGTCATCAGAGGAACATACAAAGACGCAGCTAGAGAGATCAGAAGGCAAGGAGACGCGGTGGTTTGTTCATCATCACCTGTAATCAGTACTAACCATTGGATACAGTCTTCCCCACCCTTTGGCCATTTATTTGTTCAGTAACGAGCGCTCTGAAGTCAATTATGGTGAGAAAACACTGGCTGATAACATCCCCTTTGACTTACATAATGCCTAGTCCTCGACAACACAAACTCGGGCGGTGTCACAGTCAACGATGTTCTCATGCACTATAGCGTGCCCGGGGCGCCATTTGGTGGTGTTGGAGAGTCAGGGATGGGATATTATCATGGCAGATACGGCTTCATGGCTTTCACACATCAGAGAACGATTGTCGAAATTCCAGCCTGGCTGCATAGGCTGACTGGGTTCCGGTACCCGCCATATGACACTGGCAACAAAGGCAAGGTTACGGTCAATAATCACCTGGGCTTTCGTCGAGGCGAGTCCATGGAAGACCAAATTGTTGGCGGGTCTAACAGATGGGCTAAGGCGGGTATTCTCACCTTTGTGGTGGCAGTAAGCGTATATCGTTGGGACATTGCTGAGGGAGTCTTGGCGTGGATATCTCATGGGCTGCCTCGATGATTATGTATCTTTAGAATTTATCTGCTGTGTCTCCTGCTGTTCTAAATTAGACCTTCAAAACTGTTGAAAAAGTGTTTTTGTTATTCGACTGAACCGTAGGTGACCCTTAAAAACCTGTTCATGTGGGCTTCATCTATTTGTCACATTGGGTTCGCGACATTACGCCTTGGAAAGGCCCTAAACTAAGTTAATGTGAGCGAGTCTACAGCCGCGCACGATCTACCACATCTCACTGCCGGCATTCGTAATGCAGATGCCCCCTTTCCTTGACCTGGCCGCAAAAGGTCAACCATGAGGCGATCTGGCCATGAACTCTGCTTGTCTATTACTCTCCATTGTGTTGCAACCGATGCCAAGGCTAATCGAGAGCTTACCCTGAGAATCTATTACCCCGTACGTCGACTGGCCAACCTTAACTAGGTATTTGTGAGATGTCCTTGTCATCTTTTACTGACTGTAAGCTGGCCCACTTCCCTGCGAGTATAGGCTTCCGAAAAAGTTTGTGTCAGAAACATCTGACAGAAGTCGACCAAACATACACTGGAATGCACTCCAGATGACATCGCCTAACAATGGTTGCTGCTTCTACCAGCTTTGACTCCAAGTCCATTGTTGTTTAACTTGGCTACAATAGGCCATGATGGTTCACGTTCACAATGCTGCAAATGCTTACCCTTGTTCGTTTTACTCATTCCGAACACCCTCCATCACATCGCCATGTCGCAAGCAGGGGCAAGTTTCGATTCCTTGGTGTCCAAGGCCGCGGCCGTCATTCACGACAATAATCTAGAGCCTTGGGTCGCTCCAGGTGTCATCGTCTCTGGCCTTGGTTTTGTGTATGCTGTCAACAAATACTTGGCCCAAAGAGCCCTTAACCACGGCACCAAAGCATCCTTCGACTGGAAGAAGGAAATAATTCTCGTCACCGGCGGGGCTGGTGGTATCGGCGGCACAACCGTGCAGCAGCTGGCGAGTAGAGGCACGCAGATTGTCGTGGTGGATGTCCTACCCTTGACATATAAGGCTCGTACGTCGATCTGGCGGATACATCCGCTTTCTGGACTACGTCAAACTTACTGACAACGTCTACAGCCTCCAATGTCCACTATTACAAGTGTGACTTGACAAACTACGAGCAACTACAGATTGTAGCTGGAAAGATCAGGCAGTAAGTTTCGGCTCTTGAGCCCCTTGGGGACACTGAAGCTCACAATGAACTAGAGATGTCGGAGACCCCACCGTGATAGTTGCAAATGCTGGCGTGTGTCGTGGCAAGCCGGTCCTCGCAGCCACTAAACGAGACATTGAGCTGTTTGTGCCCCCAATTCTAAGCCCGATACCCTAGACTAACATAAAACCACTCGCAAGTACCTTTGGCGTCAACACAATCGGACTCATCTGGACTATCAAGACTTTTCTTCCCGCCCTGGTGACTCGCAATCATGGCCATCTCCTCATCGTTGCTTCGCAAACCGGGCACATGGCGACCGCAGGTGTGACTGACTACTCGGCTAGCAAGGCAGCCGCCATCACCATATATGAAGGTGTTCATACTGAGATCAAGCACGTGCACAAAGCCACTGCCGTGCGCGTCTCTTGCATATCACCTAGCCATGTCCAGACCAACATGTTCACAGGAATCAAGTCCGTGCCGGGCATGTCGACTATGACGACGGAATACCTCGCGGACAGGATCACCGGAATTCTCTACGGAGGGGCCGCACAGAATATTTTGGTTCCCGCATCTGCATCTGTCTCCCCCTGGGTTCGTGTGTTGCCTGAGTGGTTTCGTGTCTACATGCAAGACCTTTCAGCTGGTGCTTTTACAGAGCTAAAGCCGCACGATCCTCTCAAGACACAGTAGAACACGGCGTAGATGACACATATCTGGCCGGGACAAGAACAGCTGCGAGAAGAATGAATCATAGGCTTTCTGGAGTCCAAGTTAGAGGGCGATGGATGGGAATGGAGAAGGGGTTGGCCAATCCTTGTAGGAGTGCGAGTAAGCAATAGCTCAATCGTAGTCCACAATTACTACGTGGTAAGCGTGCCCTTAAAGAGCGGTATACACGTGGCCTGAAAAGAAAGGCATGGTGCCTGCCGCGCGCTTCTTGATAGAGCTTGTGATATAGAGTGCGTTCTGACTATGAGGACGAAGCCGAAGAGGAAAGGGTGGGAAGCAGAGACATGGGGGTGAAGGGCATTAGCTTCTACTAGAATATAAAAGGAAATCCTTTACCATTTGATCTTCTCAAGTGCCACGCTCTTTGATACAATGGCAGATAAAGTTCGTTAAAAAACACTGCTAGACACGCATGCATGGTTGATATGTGATCAAGAATAAGTTTCTTTTAAAGGTGTCAACAAGTTCACGAAAAAACAGGAATCAGCAACAAATGGGATATCTGTTAATTATTGAAGTAGGGCCTAATCATACCAAGTAGATCTACCCAGAGAACGTCAATCTATTGCTTTCCTTTCCAATCCTTGAACTGTTCAAGAGAACAACAACACTGCTGAAGCCCATCCCTAGGCTAAACCAAACACTGCATTTGATGAGCTGGTTAGCATTCGGAAACAAAATTAAATAGGGAGAACTGTGGCTCACGAAGACAATGGCTTTATAGAACCAATAACACCTGAAGCCCAAAGGAGCGAGAATGCGTTGTAAGCTGCTGCCCACAACATGTTTTGCAAGACGACTTTGACAGTGCGCCGCGACAGGTAGACGAGAAAGGGGATACGCGTCAGAAATTCCGGATCCGACTTGGAGTTTCCGGTCGTGAATGGTGTCAGCGTCGCATCTGCGGCATCAAAATTTCCAAAGACCATCTCTCGGCTGGAAACGCAGACACTGAAAGATGCTGCCACGAAGCACGGAAGGTCGTTGAGGTTATCTCCGACGACCAAGACTGGTCCGTGACGACGAAACCGGGAAACAACCTCTGCTTTGTCTTGTGGTAGTGAGTTGGCGAAAACCATGTCGGCGTTTATGCCTACTTGGCGTGACACCGCAGCTGCAGAGGCAGCGTTGTCGCCCGTGATCATGCCGATGCTGATACCTATCTTCTTCAGCTCTTTTATGACGGGTATGGCTTCGGGTCGAACCATATCCTCCAAGATAATAACGCCGACCTGCGTTCCGTTGACGGCCACAACGACTGAGGTGGTGACGGCGCACCTTAAATCCTCAGGGACCCTGGCAAAGTCAACTTGGACACCCAAGGACTCGATGAACTTACGACTCCCGATAGCTAGGCGCCATTTGCTCGATGAGACTTTTGAAGTCACAGTACCTTGAACCCCACGACCTAGTTCATGCAATACTCCAGATACGAGCGTGTCTTGAGTCCTTTCTGTGGGCGGCTGAGCACCGAGACTGCCCATCTGCCGAAGGCTCTCGTGGACGATGGCATGCGCCACTGGATGTTGAATGTCCTTTTCCAGTTCCCAGATGGCTCTCCAGATAAGAGCGCTCTGCAGTGGTGGGTGTGGTGCTAGGGAAACGTACCGGACGCGTAGGTCGCCGTGTGTCAGAGTTCCCGTCTTGTCAAAGAAGATTGTTCGGACGCCTGCCACATCCTTGAATCGACTGTACGTGGTGACCAGCCGGATGCCGGCCTTTGAAGCTCTCACTGTATCAAAGCGTTAGTTGTGCTATTGAGCTTAATGGTTGCACTGGTCTCCACGAACCTGTCGCTAGTAGCTTGCAAGTAGGAACGCTTAGGCTCAAGGCACAGGGGCATGCAGCTAACATGATGCCTGATGCCTGACCAAGCATTTCCGTCAAGCCGGTTTCGGGCAGATAGAGCCATCGCGCTAAACACACGGCAGAGGCAAGGCCAACGATGGCTGTAGCGAAGTACTGGGCCGCACTGTCGATGCGCGATTCCCGGGGCTTTAGTTCCCCAGAAACGACAGATTCCAGCATCGCACCTAACCGTGTAGAAGGACCGCAAGATTTGACTTCAAGGACCAGTTTCCCATGATCAACACTGCAACCAGCGAACACAGCATCGCCGGGGCGAACCGTTCGTGGTGTGTTGGAACCGTTAATCCAAGTCTCGGTAATAAGAACCGAGTCTGCGCTTGCCACAACGCCGTCAGCAGGTATGTACTGTCCCTGGTTGACAACAACAAGATCGCCAGGTGAGATCATGTCGATGGGCTCGGCTATGGGATCCTCCCCGCTAGGATTGCGGCAGACTTTTGCCATAGCTGGAATCAGCTTCACTAGGGGCGACCCAAAGTCAAGACTGCGCTGAGTCAAGACAGTCTTGAGTAGCCGACTGCCCAGGACGCAGGTAGACAGGATCGGAATAGAATCCAAGGCAGAATGGTAAAGCTGATAAGTGCCAGGCTGATTATCCCTGCAGGCGCAAGAGATGCTCTGCATCAGTGAAAGGAGGATACCGAGTGAGCCAAGTGTCGACATATCGGGTTTACGTAGGTGCCATATTGCACGCGCTGACTCGATATGGATTCTGGAGCCGGCGATAAAGCTGAAAGCGACGGCTACACATAAGGAGAGCTCAACAAAGGGATTCGAGCCAAGAAGCATCATCCTGGGGACGTAGTGGATCAATGGAATCATTAGGGAAGCCAGGGCCGAGACGGTGAAGGCACGCTGCCAGGCCACAACATCTTGCATCCTGTTATCCAATGGCGTCTGGATCGAAGAAAGAAGGCCAGCCCAGCCATGGGAGTTGGGGACAGGTGCGGGATCGGCACCATAACCAGCAGAACGAATCGCGTTTATGATGGTCGTCTGCGTAACTGCCTCAGTGGTTGTGACTCGAGCTCGGAGCAAGGCGAGGGACACGGATGCCTGAAGAACACCAGGAACTTCCTCAAGGGTGTTTTGGAGCCCTGTGACGCAAGAGCCACAGGTGAGGCCTTCTAGACTAAAGACATGGACTCGTGCTTTTGCTTGTGAGCCCGTTGTCGTGGCCTCGAATACCGGCTTCTCCGTGTTGTTAATTTTGGAGGCATCATGGGGTGGTTTCAATGAACACCACAGTTTCTCGTATGCTCCTAGAAATCGGAAGACGACGTAAGCGGCTACCGCACAGCAAGCCATGGCAAGAAAGAGAGGGCGGAATTATGCGCGTGATCCAAGCCTTCGTCTCACTTCGAGCCACATCTTGTACCTAGGTGGGATGGGGTAGCTTGCCTGATGTTGCACTATCTCGACGCTATCTGGATACACCGAGCTAGGGGGGGAGTAACGGGTCAGCTACAAGTGGAGAGGAGCTATTTCTGACAAGGAAATGTCTGACAGGGAAACTTCTGACAAGGAATCAGATGACGCCGCTAGCGCTAAGACTGGCTCCCCTCAGGGTTTAGCTCTACCTCGGACTCGGACACATCGTGGACTCCGTCAACGGACCGCGACTTGGCATTACAAACCGAAACCGAGTGTTGAGGGAGCTAAGTCGTGATTTACAGGGCATGCATTGAAGGGTGCCCATGTTCAGTAACAGTTACCCTCGCTTGATAGTTGCTTTGTTACCAGACAATGAGTCTCAGCAGCAATAACAAAGTATTCGAAGTTATCATGTTTTTCAGTATTGGGTTTTAATGTCGGTATGTGTCAATAACTGTGTTCTGCTGTTGCTGATGGTTGCTTTTCCTTGTACTGATGTTGACTGTGGTACTGCACTCAGACATTTCGCAAACAAGAACCATCTCTTTTCTCGCAGCCTTACACAGCCATCTAGAAGCAATTCAGTACACTATACGATAATAATGTCGGTCTAATCTGCTGGTATCCTATGTATTTCCCTCTCTACATAACAATCTCGCAAAAGCCAGATCGGCCAAATCTACCACTCAGGTCTAGACCTTCCCCTCGATCCTGACGGGACCAGATATCCCAGGCGTGACTTCTCGAGCTTGAACGCTGGGGCTAGAACATAGATGTCATCTTCGGTGCCCCATTCACTTCCAGATATCTTCCAAAAGTATTCTGGGTGCTCGAAAATATCTGGCCGGACCTTTTTGATAGCTGCATGGGTTTTGACCAGCAATGTCTGCATCTCATCAAAATGCCTGACATGGAAACCTTGGTTGCGGGATAAGAGCTCCTTGCACTGCGACTCGTTATACTGTCCGAGCCTGTAATACCAGATGTTGTACTGCGTCAAGCTGACATCTATGTCGTACGTTGCGTCCTGTTGGGTGCGCTCTAACAAGGCCTGCAAAACCGCGATAGCACCAATCAGGCCGACCTGGTAATCGGAATTCGCTAGAAAGAGAGTGAGTGAGTTTGTCGGATGAGAAAAGGCATATGGGTTACTTACGGAGAAGTGGAACGACTGGCTCATCCAACCCCATGAACCAGCCTTGAAGCCACGAGATGCCTACTAGACAATCGCTGATTTGCTGCCACCCGGACCGGTGAGCCAGAGGACCTTTGAAGCCGTAGCAGTTTTCTCGAACGTAGATTAGACTCGGGTTGATTTTGCGCAAGCTGCTCGAGTCAAAACCAAGCCGTGCCAATGCGCCTGGTCGGTATCCATCAATAAGAACATCAGCCCCCTCGACGAGTTTCGCAAACGTAGACTTTCCCTCTGCAGCCTTCATGTCGATATTGGCATCTTTCTTGCCGGTGCTAAGGTCGACCCAAAGAGCAGAAAGATCAGGAAGGTTTTCACTGGTTACCTTGATGACTTCTGCGCCCAAGACAGCCAATAGTTTAGATATAACCGGGGCCGCAATGACTCTCGAGAAGTCGATAACACGAATACCTGCTAGAGGTTTGAAGCCTTCAGGGTCAGGTGCTGGCCAGGCATTGCGCGGTGCTGGCACGGCTGTCTTATTCCATAAGGGCTCTGCGCCGATGATCTTGCCGTGATCCGAGTCAAAGAACTCGTCAGGAGTGAGGCAGGTCACGCCGGCTTGCCTGAATTCATTGTTGGCCTTGTCTTCGAGAAACTTTGCGTCGTACTTGGCCACCTGATCTGCGTAGATCTGAATAGCCTCGTCTCGAGTGACATCTTGCTTCTTAACGCCAAGCATCTGCATTGTCGGCGTAGGGTTCATGGATCCGTGAAGGTGATAAAAGCGGCCATCTTTGGTCTTGTAGACATTCGTGGCCGCGACGTGGATAGGTGAATTTAGGTCGTATAAGTCTCCCTTCTTCACCTCAGACATGATCTGTGGGTGCTCAAGGAACGACTTGCCGTTGACCGTTGGGAGAAGAACGGACTCCAAGAAGATAGATGCAAGATCCCTGTTCCTAGTCAGTCCTGATCGAACATGCCGCTTTGTCAATTCGATAGAACATTGTAGAACTCACGTGTTGACCTCGATCTTTTGGTACCCAATGCCATAACGATCGGCGGCGACAACACTCGCCGCCGCCGCTAGGAGAGCGGTCAAGGATGAGACAGATTCGGTGATCTTGCAAGGCGTGGGAATGAATGGCTTCGGGTCGCCAATAAATGTAATCTTTTCTGCACTCTCTGTGAAGGAGGGTGGCAAAGCGAGCCGCTCATCCTGCAAGAGATGATCGCGCAAGATGCGTGCACTTTCTTTCTGGATAGAGTAGTTGTCCATGGCTTTCGGTCAAAATGTGCAGGCCTCAGTAGCAATAGAAGGACTTTTCTCCGCAGAATATCTAGATTAATATTCAATTGTTTGTATTCTTATCGCTGCTACAACAAAAACTAAACCATGTTGGGGATGAGTCGACTGTTTAGCAACACATCAATGTGCTTGTCAGGTTTTTCTGAGTCAGAACTCTAGCGGAGACCTCTGCACTGCGAGAAAAAACACACGCGATGCTGATCACCGAGAGACTAGAGGATACCTCTGATCTCATAGTTTGAATCATGGCTTTGAATGATCAGATGCTATAGATTGAGGTAACCATAAAAAGCTGTTCACAATCTATCACCAAGTCTCATCCGAGCCACACATTCTGTTAGGGGACCCCAGCACTTCCCATTTTGCACTACTTTAGTGGCTTCTTCCTCTAGCCACATTCAAAAAGAAAAGACGAGAAAATACAAGAAAGAGAGACCGAACAAACATCATGACAGCTTGGAGGCAAGGAGAGCTGGGGAGGCGACCCGTTCGCATTGCCAACTGTTCTGGCTACTGCGGTTTGGCTGCCCCATGTTCCAAAACGTATTCCATACCAGATTCTGACGCTAGTATCAGGAGACCCTGCGGAAGAGATGTTGAAACAAGCAACCCTTGGTGATGTCGATTTCATTACCGGTGACTACCTTGCTGGTATAGTTACTGTGCCTTTGCTTTAAGGCGTTTAAAGCTGACTGTGATCGACAGAAGTCAACCTGGCGGCCAACGCAGAGGCATTTGCCAACGGAAAACACCCTGGTTACGAATCCTCTGCCTTGGAAGGCTTGAAAATGGCTTTGGATGTGATCAACACCAAGAGAATCAAAGTCGCCATCAATGGAGGCGCCCTTAACCCAAAAGGATTGGCCCAGGCTGTCGCCGAGTTGGTGAAGGAGAAGAATGCCACCTTGACCGTGGCATATATCTCTGGTGATGACGTTCTCTCCGAAGTTCGACAACGCCTGGCAACTGCAGAATCTTCTCCGTTGCATCATCTCGACTCGGTGGGTGATAGCGTCCAGTCTGAGCAGGGGATAACGCTGCCTCCCGAACTGAATCCCGAAGCAATCGTTTCAGCCAACGCCTACTTGGGCGCCCGCGGCATCGTCGCCGCGTTCAGGAACGGTGCCGATATTGTCATCGCAGGCCGAGTGTCAGATGCCTCCCCCGTCATCGCCGCTGCGTGGTACTGGTGGTCGTGGAGTGACACGGATTACGACCAGCTAGCCGGCGGGCTAGTTGCAGGGCATCTAATTGAATGCTCGGCATATGTGACTGGAGGTAACTATGCTGGTTTCACTGACGCAAAGTATGGAGGTTGGGAGAAGGTCATCCACCCAGGATTTCCCATTGCAGAAGTGGACGCAGATGGATCATGCGTAATAACAAAGCACCCCGGCACAGGCGGGTTTGTCGACGAAGACACGGTAAAGTGCCAGCTCCTCTACGAGCTTCAAGGAAATGTCTATCTTCATAGTGACTCGAAGGCTGTCCTTGAAGAAGTGACCGTTAAGGAAGTGGGACCAGACCGGTATGTTGCGATGGCAGTTCCTGGCTCATAACTAACAAGTGTTGCAGCGTTCGCGTCAGTGGCATCCGGGGCCTGCCTCCGCCGCCTTCGACCAAGGTGGCCATCTTCTACAAGGGTGGCTACGAGTCCCAGCTGCTGATAAACACAGCCGGGTATGACTGGGAAGCCAAATGTGACTTGCTCGAGAGACAGGTACGGCTTCAGCTTGGAAACAAAGCCAACGAGATGGATGTACTAGAGTTCCAGCGGTAAGTCTATGGAGGCAAATTGACGATAATCAAGCGCTGACTTCAAGATTGAAGGGTGGGAGTCCCGGCCCATAACCCTCGTACGCAAGATAGCAGTACTATGTACATACGGATTATGGCGCAGGGCAAGGATCCCAAGCCCCTTTTGTTGATTCCCAAGGCCATCTCAGATATCTCGCTCAAACACTTTCATGGTAAGACTTTTGCATACGACATGACAGACTTATAGCCCTACACGCGTGACAAGCATGCTAAGTGTTTAAAATTAGGATTTCATTGCTCTCTGGATATGCGTACGGCACTTCCTAAGCCATTCCTTGCCTACTACCCTGCTCTTTGGGACCAGTCAGCCATTCGAGAGAGAGTCAGGTTCACCAACGACGATGTACTCCTATTCGATGCCGGTATCCCACCGGTTTTCGAACCCCTCACCGGGAGAGACAGCTATGATACGGCCTCTCCAGTTGCGTTCACTGGCCCAACGAGGCAGATCAAGCTGGGAGACGTAGCGCTTGCGCGATCCGGTGACAAGGGTGGCAATCTTAATGTGGGCGTATTTGTACGCACTGAGCGTCAGTGGGACTGGCTACGGACCTATCTCTCCCGGGAACAGATGTGGCATCTCCTTGGTGACGATGCGGATGAGAGCTACACCATCGAACGGGTCGAGTTTCGGCACATCTTTGCGGTGCATTTTGTGATCTATGGCATTCTAGGCCGGGGTGTTAGCAGCTCGACCAGGCTGGACGCGTTCGGGAAGGGATTTGCTGACTACCTGAGGGACAAGATTGTAGAAGTGCCAGAGGAACTTATTGGGTGATAGAGGAAGTCAAATGACGATGCTATTCCTACTTGTGCGCCGGACAGTTCGGCCAGGGCCGCTTTGCAGTGACATGCGCCTGGATGGGGCAGGCTAGGGACTGTACCTTAGCAGGTTAGCAATACATTCGCCTCGTGCAAACCCAGCTCACCCCGCATTGATCTGCGTGTTCAGGATCTCCGCTGCCCCGTCCACGGCAGTACAGAGGAGAGGCGGAGAAACATACCCCTGACCCCGCAAACTAGCTCGGTTCGGAGCCGGGGGGCACGGAGTCCCCGGCTTGGGGCTTAGCATAAATACCTTTGGAATCCTCACCATGGAAGCCCCCTCACGCGCCCCGACCACCGCTCCTCTCCAATCTATTCACTTTTTTTTTTATCACAATGCCCCCAAACAATAAGCCTTCTCGCCGACAAGGAAAGAGAAAAGCAGACCCTAGACCAGATGAGGCGGAGCGGGGACGCAAGAGGGCCCAGAACCGCATCTCTCAGCAGTGTCTCCGTGAGAAGAACCTTGCCCACGTTCGCAATCTCGAGGAGACGGTTGCCTTGCTGCAACAAGCGGTTTCTTCTGGGGACCAGGGCAGTCGTTATGCTACTCTGCTCGAGACCCATCTCAAGTTGATGGAGGAAAACAGGCGGCTGGAAGATGCTCTTCTCCGCCTCCGGAAAAAGCTTTTGAGCCTGAGCAATGCTGCTTCGGTTGCAGCAGGCAAGTTTCCTCCTCGCCGTCCCCGTGGCTTGTGATCACTTTTTCTTTTCTTTTTCTTTTTTCGAAGTCTACGCCTCTTGCCAAATCACTAATATGTCACAGATGATGAGGTGTTCGACACAGTTCTTGGGGGACCCCAAGACACAACAACACCCTTTGCCGACGATAGAGGTCATAGCACCTCGTCAGCTTCGCCGCTTGGGTCATGTGCAATGGCGGAGCCCCAAGCTCAGCAAAGCCCCAACACCGAGCCTGGCACTGGTGCTGGTGCTGGCAGCGTGACTACGCAGACTCAAGGGGCGGCTGATCCGGAGATGTTGGACCTCCAATCGTTTCAGAACGACCCCCTCCAGAACTGCTCAGATCTTCTCAACATCTGTACCAGCACCTGGCCAGTGGATGGGCATGATGAGTTAGGGTCGGCGTTGCCCTTTCCAACGTGGATGCTTCCCCGCCAAGACCGAATCGTCGTGACATCTATAACCCTCTTTGGATCTAAACTTCTTGATGCATGCGACAAGTATATCAAGAGAAATCCCGCCCCTGCGCTCCCCCATCAGGCTGACGAGTGGGGCCGGAAGCTCGTCCGCATTGCGATACACTTTTCAACACTCTGCATTGGTTTAGAATCGTATATTTACGGAGTGGTGAGTGAAATCGTCGGGACTCAACAGCTGATAGCATACTGACAAAACAGAACGGAGCTCGCTATATGGAGAAAGTACTAAGCTGGCGGCTCGGTCTCGAACCAAGAGACAAGGTGCCAGTGCCCTTCCGCCCAACACCACTACAATCCAGACAGCCTACCCATTTCTGGGGGTTTGACCTCTTCAACTGGCCCGAGATACGAGACCAGTTGGTGCTGGAGCATGAATCAGTCGACTTGGATACCTTGACGAAGGATTTACTTCTAAACTCAGTTGTCGAGCAACCACAGCGCGGCGTAGCCGTCAACGTGCTGGACATTTTCGAGAACCAGATCCTTCGCCGGGGCAAGTCATGCTGCACCCAAAAGGATACTCACCGGAACTACCTCACTGACGCATCCTGGGTATTTTTCGAGGTTGGACCCGAGATGCAGAACGTGTACGGATCTGTCGCAGACCCGGTGGAAGAGGCAATCATTGCAGAACTTGATCGACGGATGCAAACTGAAGAAGCCATCCCCCAGGGTTGTAGCAAGGGCTCACTCCCGTCTCCTGAGAGTTACCCAGGAACCGATGTAGCCCACTTTCTGGGTATCGACAATTTCGTGGAATGGAAGCTTAGCCAAGAGTTTGCGAAAAAATACCCTTTCCTAGACTGCTCTACTGGTAGGTTTCGCAGCCATTTTATCAGCCCCTGGCTAACAAATGTTTTCTGCGAATTAGCTATATCTGATTACCAACTGGCGCCTTCTACAGAATTCTGCCGCTGGTAGTTGTGCAGTCTATGAAGACTGAGCTCTGGGTAGGCAACATATTCTATATTATACATATCGATAGCCGCGACGTGGGTAGGTATACTTAGGTTATATAAGTCTCCCTTCTTCTCTCCCGAGTTAATATCTTGGTGCTTATGGAACAAATTGCCGTTAGTTATTGGGATAAGAATCGATTCTTACAACTGCCAACCCTGCGTCGAGATATCACCCTTATCAGAAATAATATTAGTAGTCTCGGTGATGGTGTAGATTGATGGCATCTTAGTCGGATTTTATACACTGAGGGTCTACTTTTATTTATCATAGCGACTATCCACTCCTAGCTATCTATATCCTAAGTGAAATCGACTTTCACTACATACTTGGTTACATCCGAATAAGCTATCACGCAGAGTTTCCGCACCAGCGAAGGAGGTTTTGGATTGACTGAGAGTTATGAACCGCGAGGCGAATCTATTCAAGTTAGTCCTGCAGTCATGCTAGTAAGTAGGAAGAATAGTGTATACGAACCCGTTTGCCATAAACATAGAGAAACAAACCATAGAGACAGCCAACGACATGGATAGAACCAATGACGAAAAAGACATTGATTGGGCCATACTTGGCAAGCCAGTCATTGACGAAGAATGAAATGGCGAAGCTTGCGGCTGCCTTGATGAACGTGACGGCAGCGTAAGCGTCTTGGGCGTATTTCCGGTGGCAGTCGAGCAGATATGTGTTGGAGACAAGCGACATAATGGCACCAGCGAAAGCTGACAGGCCGAAGAAGAAGACAGGCGCGAACCAGTGGATACGGTAGTGAATAGATAATCCAAATCCCCAGAAGCCCACAGCGCCGGCCACGAGCGCCGGCGCGCAGAGGATATTGCGAAACTCGGGCTCGTAGATGCCACCGTTCTTGCGCGACATGTACGTCACTAGCCAGTCGGCAACAGGGCCTGGAATGAAGTTGCCGATGATATTTCCAACGAAAGGTGAGAGAACCGTCAGCCCCACGGCGCCGGTCGTGAAGTTGTAGGGTTCCGCCGTAAAGATCTGTGCCAGGGACACCGATATCGCGGCTGCAAAGGCCACGGTCAAGCCGTAAGCGTAGGCAGCCCAGTGTACTGCTGGAAGGATGAGCGTTACGAAGGGTGAAAGAACCGCGCAGAGGTAGGCTTCGTTGCTAAAGCGGCCGTTGTAGAGCTTTAGGCCTTGCAGCCTGGTCTTGCGCTTTTCGGGCGTGCCATTGCTCTCAGTGTCTGAGACACTGAGAGTAGCGGCGGCTTCGGGCTTTGTCTTTTCGTCATGTTCCAACTGCCGGATGGGCCCGTCTTGGCTTGTGGTTTCTGAGTCCAACTCATCGGCCAGCACTTCGTGGATATCCGTGTCGAACTTCTTCGGACGGTTGTAGGTGGTCTCCGGGATTAGCAAGAAAAGGAGAAAGATGTATGCCGACATGAAGATGACCCTGAGGCTACGATCAGTGTTTCCCCTCGAAAAAACATATGGATGAGATGATTGGATGTAGAGATGGAGGGGAATGGGCGTGACGCCTGTTGATGAGAACTCACGCATATCGAAATGCCCAGACGTAACTCTGCCCCTGCACAATCTGACTGGCAATGACCTGACCTAGAGCATTACCGCCAGAGAGCCCAAAATGCCACAGCGCGAGGTGGAAACCGCGCTGGTGAACGAAGAATAGGTCACCGACGCTGGAGCTGACGAGGTACTGAAGACCAGAGACACAGGCTCCCCAGAGAGCACGGCCGGCGTAGATTGAGCGCATATCCTTGGGGTTTGCCAGAATCACACTATAGCCTATGATGCCAGTGATGCCTAGTCCAATAAAGACGGGTCGTTTGCCGTAGATTCGGGCCAGCGGCGTCGTGAGAATGCCGGCAAGGCCGAGGCCGACCATGAGGAAGCTCACGGAGCGGGAGAGCTGGGTGAGCGTGGTTCCTATCTCCTTGGCCATGACGGCGTGCGAAGGGTTCAAGAAGAAGGCTGTTCCCGAGGAAAGGCCACTGCCAATAGCAAGGAACCAACTATGGAACATCTTCTCCCGCTCAGGCCAGTCTGGTTCATTGTCAGTCCCAATTTCTCAAAGTGGCTAGAGGCCACGGGGTTTGGGATTAAGAAACATACTCAAGGGGTCGTTGGGAGAGTTGGACGGCTGGGGCACCAGAATGATGCCCTCGTGGCGACCGGTGCCCGTCTTGAGATGAGCGGTCTTGATGTGCGACTGCTCATCTTCTCGTTCGACGTAAACAGTCCCGGGGACTTTGTCGCTCGACTTCGGTTCAAGAACCCACAAACCCATGATTGAATGAGTGGTGATGCGTTGCAAGAGGCAACAATGAGTTGTAGAAAAATGTGAGTTGATACTGATCCAGACTGGAGGCTATAATCGCGTTGCTCTGATGTCGCTGATGCTCCTCTAGGGACATATGATGCTGTGATCTTGAGGTTCAAACTATCTTTATAAAGCTACGCTCGATCTTGGGTGAGGTTGAGCTATTGAGAGTCTGGATCTCGGCCATTATCTCATGGTGATGACGCAAGAATCAACATCAATCATCTCAGTCTCTCTGTAGACAGGAGAAGCGGCGAAGGATCCCTCTGCCAGGGCCGCGCCTGAAGCGTCCCCGGATCAAACAATCCTAGGTCAAGGCGGTTCCCAATTCGGCATCGCCGAGCGAAGGCTGGCAGTGGAGAAGCTCTAAGCGATGCGCAAGAACTAGAGGGCTCCACGACAGGGGCATGGCCTGACTGACCTGACTCGCGACCGACACGATTCTCAGGCTTTGATTATTAAACATACAGTTCTAAATCGTTGGTCACCTTGTGAAGACTGAGCCCGCCACTCGCCCTAGGGAGCGTGAGCCTCGTGTCGCAAGAAGTGAGCCTCATACGTTCCCTCGCAAGTCAGAGGAAGCATGACGCCTATTAGGACATTATTAAATAGCTTTGCACCAGTCATGTTAATCTCACTTCTCACGGTTTCGATTGTACAGAACGTAGATGTGACCGGGTAATTTGATAATGCTATGGAAATGCCATGCCAACAGTATCCCAAGAACTATAAGATGTATGCACCGAGAGGTAGTCCCTTGGCCTCACACACAGCGCGCCCATCTCCAAAATATCTGAATCGATTCCTTGAGTTGTATGTGTAGTTGAAATCTTCAAAGCGGGGGTGTTCCAACACCTTGAGGAAGTGGTTCACAGAGCCAGGCCATGGCCCTATAGCAGTCCCAAGTTAGTCTAAGCCTTCGTTCATATCTACTTTTACCAGCTTCTGGGAAGACAGTATAGACATGGTCGGGTAACTTACCAATGACAGGGCCATCTATTGTCCCATTCTTGTACCTGTTGAGCAAGGTGAGCGAGCGATCTCATCTTTTGTGTTAGATTGATGCGAATGATCCCTTACCAGCTGGTACACTCCCCCGTCCACGTCATGCCTTTCATGAACTCATCTTTCCACTCATTGAAATCAGATGTTGCCTTGTCTGTGACGACGACATATCTAAGATCTTGGGTCTGGATTTTACGAATGAAGGCGAGGGCAAAGTCCACCTGGCGCTCGATAGCCGGTATCAGAGATCCGTTGCTAATTGGCGAGTTTGGACCGGTTGTTACTGCAATTTCGCCCCGATAATCAGCAGAATCCCCAGATAAGGTCTAGAAATCCGTAGCAAACGAGATGCGAGGACTGGGGAGGATCGAACTTACGGAAATAGTTGGGCATTGATGGAGCCGTGACTGAAAGATAGCCCCGGGCACCATTCTTAGCCCACTCCTGTTGCAAGTCCACGCCCCCTAAACCGACGATGGGGAACCGGGGCACAAACGAAGTGACGTATCCTGTTGCGGTGATAATGACGTCTACCTCGTGGAGCTTGCCGTCGACCGTCTTGATCCCCAGCTCAGTGACCTTGGCAATGTGGGATGTCTCGACCACCACATTGTCTGCTGTGAGAGCCTCCAGATAGCCGTGGCCGGGCGTGACGCGCCGACATCCCAGCGGAAATTCGGGGATGAGTTTCTCGCAGAGGTCTGGGTCATTTCCAAGTCGCGTGCGCATCGACTTGGTGACGTTCTCGACGCCTAGTCTCTGGGCATCTGAATAGCGGTAGAAGGATGGAAAGCGAGCATTCATGCCATGTTCGATTTCGCGACGATAAGCGAGAAAATAATCTGGGTCTTCCCAGAATCGCCTCTTTTCCTCCTCGCTGTAGATAGTGTTGCGACCCTGTGAGGCGAACTGACCGGCAAACTCGGCGGCAATCCAGGAGGGAGAGCGGTGGAAGCTTACCAATTTCCTGACAGCTTAAATAAAAGGTCAGATGTCATACATGTCTTATAAATATTGGAAACTCACTTGGTTGGATGGTTGGCACCACTTGGATAGCTGACGCGCCTGATCCTATCACAGCCACTCTTTTGCCTGATAGATCGAGACTGTCATCCCAGTGGGCAGTGTGCACGAGAGTTCCACCGAAATCATGGAGCCCCTGGATAGATGGCCATGCCCAGTTACTTCAACGTTTCCCATCAGCATCAGATTCATATGAAAGGTCTTGTGTCTTGTCCACGCACTTGAGAACCCCACCGCTATTGACAAAGACTTCGGCTGAATCGACGAAAGACTCCCCGGTCTCGAGATTCAGGACCGTCAATCTCCACAGCGCTGCTTGGTCATCCCATCTGGCATCCACGACCTGGTGCCTGAATTTGGTATGCTCATAGACGCCGTACTCCCGCGCGAGGTTCTGGTAGAACTGTACGATCTCTTGGCCACTTGCGTACACTCTGGTCCAGTCGGGGTTCCTAGCGTTGCGTGAGATTAGACAAAGGCATGCTTTGGATGATATTGGGGGTCTGGGGGCTCAAGTAAAGCCATTCTGTCCCCTGTTCCTTCATGCTTTGAGAGCGTTACTTACCCAGCCCAAGTGAAGGTGTAACAGTGTGCGGGCACGTCACAAGACACGCCGGGATATGTCGACTCGAACCAAGTGCCCCCAACCTCCGAATTCTTCTCGTATATTTGGAACGAGACATTCTCGAGCCCTCTTGCCTTGTAAGTAAAGGCAACGCCCGAGATGCCAGCGCCGAGTACTACGACACGAATTGGCTTGGGTTGGTTGACATGGTGATTGGCGATGATATCGCTTTCCTGCGTTACCCAGTGCTTGGTTGTCATGGTATCGAGATGCTGCGAGTATGGTGGTTCATCGGCTGGTGTAAAAGGAGTCTAGAAACCTAGAGCGGGTCAGGTCACAGTAGAGGCTTTAACACCAACACTGCTCAGCATTGGATATTCAACGACTGCAGATTCCATGACTGCAACGCATTCAACAGAAGCACGCCCGGGGTTAGGGCAACTAAGCCCAGATAAGCATCGCCGTTCTAGTTTAGCATGGTATCCATAGATTAAACCCACATGGCGAGATGGCTGAAGAACCCACCGAGATGTCGCAATTCCCCGACACCAAGTATTTCACATAGCGATAAGTGTTTTTAGTGCACTATTCTTGGGGTAAAAGCTGTCTTATGCCGTTTCAGTTTCACCTTAGCAAGACTAAACTCGTACAATGACTTCTATCGATATTCCTGTCAATCACCCAGTTTTTGGGCAAGTGAAAAACAAGGTGGTTATTCTAACTGGTAAGTTCCCATCTTGCATTTCTTGTCTGCTGCCTTACCGGATGAATCTAAATCAAGAATAATAGGGGGTGCAACAGGCATTGGAGCGGCAACGTGAGTCATGACCTACCCTGTAGAGTTCCTTGACGTGAATTCCGAGACGACTAACTGAACACGGGTCGTAGGGTACGGCTTCTAGCTGAACTGGGTGCCCATGTCTCTTTTCTCGACACAAACAAGGATGAAAGCGAAAAGCTCGAGACGGAGCTCCAAGGGTATGTTATTCGGAGAAATACCCCTCTCAATGGTGCTGATCTCTACCAGCGTCCGCTTCTTCCATGGCTCTGTTACCAGTTGGGATGATCAGCTCAACACGTTTGAAAAGACAATTGAGAAGCATGGACGGATCGACATTGTGCTCGCCAATGCCGGGATAGATGAGGTTGTTGAGGACGCATTTCTCGACACCTTTGACAAACACCAAAGACTCGAGGCACCCAAGCTCACTGTTCTTGATGTCAACATTCGCGGCGCCATTTACACGACCAAGTTGGCGCTGAGCTATTTCAGACGCCACAACATCCATGGCTCCCTTGTCCTCACGGGCTCGGCCGCTTCTTACCTCGACACGCCCGGTATTCCAGTTTACAATGCCGCCAAGCACGGCGTCATCGGCTTGGTGCGCTCGCTGCGTGACACGCTGCTTGAAGAGGGCTTGATTAGAGCCAATGTGGTTGCGCCGTGGTTTACGATAACACCCTTCACAGCCAAACTGGCCAAGGTTTGGGAGGAAAAAGGACTCCCCGCCAATGAGCCCACTGAGGTTGCACGGGCAGTTGTCTTTCTTGCAGTGAACTCCGAATACCACGGCAAGTCCATCTATGTGGCTGATGGCAAGTACACCGAGCTTGAGGATCAAGTGCAGGCATCAAGACAAATCTGGCTGGGAGAGCAGAACACAGCGTGGGTGGATCAGAGAAAGGCCGGTAAGATCAAGTTGGGGAAGCAGGATGAATAAGATGTCTCCAAATTGAAAGATTAGATCCAATAGCACGAATTGGTCTTGAGGGAAGCTTGTGAATACAATGGTCCAGCAATAGAGCACCAGCCTTTTAACCATGTGTTTTCCTGCCCAGCGCTTCTTTGACTAGATGGTTGAATTTGTCGGGCTGTTGAATGTGAGTTATATGCCCAGCGTCCTTGATAATGACAACTGAGCTTCCAGTCTGAGTCGCGAGTGCCTTGGTCTCTTCTACCACAGACACCGCATCTTCGTCCCCAACAACAAACAAAACCTTTCCGCCATTGCCCTTGCCTCTAATAGACCTCGAATGGGGCCACAGGTCTAGCTTCCGTAACGCGGCGACACTGGCGAGATATCCATCAAGCGACTGAGTCCCAACGTGAGCCGTGATATCGGCAACGAGCTCAGGATGAGCCGTCCGCCACTCTTCCTTAAACCATCGCGCAACACTCTGTTTTGCCAATGCTCTGGTGCCCTCTTTTCTAGCCAAGGCAATCCGTTCGTCCCAGGCTTTGCCATCCTCGAGCGCCGCGTGGGCGCGGCTGCCGACAATGAGCAGGCGGCGGAAGCGGCTGGGGTGGTTTGCGGCCAGGACGACGCCGATGCTGCCGCCGATGCTAAGGCCGATGAAGGCTTCAGCTTGTTTGATCTCAAGGTGGTCCAGTAGCATGACAACGTCTGAAGCGAGATCCTCAACGGTGTGGCCAGCTTCGTAATCGAAGTCTTGTGCGTTGGATAACGGGGACTGGCCATGAAATCTGGAGTCGTGGCGGACAATTGTGTAGGACTTTGAAAAGTCGTCAACGAATTGATCCCAAAGCCAGGTGGCAGCGGACAGCGAGTTTGAGAGGACAATGATAGGTTTTTCGGCCGGTGGAGGGAGCGTTGTAGAAATCTCGAAAAAGATCTTGATTAGAGGGTTCTCCGAAACGGTCAGAAAACCCGTCGTACCCAAGGGAGCCATGTTGACGTAGTTTGATGGACGAGGTAGGTGGATGCAAATGTGTGTTGTTCCAAGTCCTAGGCAAGGGGCCAGGACGTTGCTTCACTTAACGAAGAGCTGACTGAAACGTTATAGCCTGCTACTGAGCCTCTCGAGCATGCCCATGTGACTTTGAGTGTAGATAAACAGACGAGATTAAGAGTGGCAACTTTCTTCGCTCTGGGCAAGGCTGGGGCGGCACCAGCACCAGTCGGCACCCGGCGATACCGTTCTTGGAAAGATGGAGATCACGCGATTTGGGCCATAATGATCACATAGGGAAATGACTGTGTTGAGATGCATCTGCGGGCAAGGTAGGATAGTTTGGTTCCTGAGCCCATTCCCCCTTTCTGTTATCTAATTAGTAACGTAGATGGGTTGGCATCATTAATGTGTGTTCTGAATCAACTTTGCTTATAACCATTGTATATGAATTGTCAATAGAGCTGAATCAAATAAGCACCACCACTTCAAAGAGACGCCTCTTTCGGTCGCCGAGTTTAGAGGAACATCGCCACCGTAGATGTCAAGCAGTCGATGGGTGAACGCTATTAGGGCGAAGTATTATAAAATTATATACCCCATTCAATTATCTTCTCGTCTACACCAAACCGGAAGAGATGATTCACAAGCCTCTTTCATCCCATGCTGCAATAACGCCTTCAGGAGACACGTAGTGGCCAAGAAGAGACGAGACGCATGCTTGGCGCAAATCTTTGCGTTGCAGATGGGGAAGCCATCAATGAAAAGGTCGGGTCTCTCTTAAGGTTTGATTATCATGATATGAACGAATCAGGGCCACCTTTTTCTTCCTGATAACTAAACGTGTGGATGTCGTCGGTTGGTATGCTTCCGCTGAAGCCGAAGAAGTTGACCCTAGTTTGCCGAGGGCTAGTCAGCTTCATACCTCCGTAGGAACTTATCTTTTATAAAGCTGAATTCGAGGGGAGCTGGGGGAAACGCACCACTGCTCTATATCTAAGGAGCCTGGCACACTGGCTCCAAGGGGTAGGGTCAGGTCTGGAGACGGCCACGACGCATCCTCAAGGAAGTACTGAGGTGCTCCGGAAGGGGTTAACAAGTCTGTTTCAAGCCCGGATGAGGATTGGCCAACACTCAATCCAGCTACGCTATTGTCTTCGTAGTGGAAATCCATTGCCAGCAACCTGAAGTTTGTTAGAAGGCTCCCTCGTCGTGTTTGGCCAAATCGACAGTCTTTTCAACTCACTGTCTCATGTAAGATTCGGTCAAGTCGCTGGATACACGTAAACCCGGGAGAGGCGCCTGCCAATGATCGGCGTTAAAGAGAGACAAGCTTGTAGCTCTCGGAAGCTGCATGTTGGCTTGCAAGGCCTCAAATAGCCTGTGGATAAGAGATGCGCTGACCCAAAGTTGACTAAACTCGTATAGGACGTGTAGACACATCGAGTACTTAGCCTGGGCATCATGTCGGACTTCATTATTCGGCGACTGTCCTTCGATGAGGAAGAATATAAGGCAGTTGAAGAGCGAGATGGTGCTGGGAAAGGTATTGGTTATATAAAGATACGGTTTAGAGGGGAGGGGGGATGAGCTTACAGTTGGCCGGTGAAACGAAGTACTTGGTTGTATGCCCTTACATTGCGAAGAATCTTGCTGATCATGGTTGCTGCGGCGATACCTCGAGCTTGGCAGTACAGTCTTTCGGCCTCTGCACGACCCTGGGTCTGATGAGCGACTGCCTTGCTCCGGAAACGCAGCATAATATTTGTGCTAGGTGAGTTGGGCTAGTTTCAGTTGTCTGATGTGAAAAGTAGGGGATGAAGGTAGATAACTCACTAGTATAGTATATGCAGAAAGGCGGGCCAAAATTCATGCTTCTGGATGTCATTGACATCGTACTTTAGAGGCTGGGGCACTCGGTCAAGCCAGTCTCGGCAGAGCCGGATGCCATGGTCGTTGTAGTCATCGGGGAAGCCTATCCTTATCCCCTTCTCACCAGGCGGGATAGGTGACTGATCCAGGTCTTTTAGAGACGCTAGAGTTGCCTCGCGCTCTGCGATTGAGCCAGTTACAGGCTTCTGGAGATGTTGTGTGACGAAGTGGTCCTGGTGAATGTGATGCAGAGCCTCGGAAACCCTGATGACTTCTATCGAGAAGGCCACTTCGATAGGTTGGTACGGATACCGATGGAGATGCTCCGCAACCTTGGGCTCCTCGATGAAATCTTCTGCGGTTAACGGGTAGACGTCGAAATCAGATAGCGAAATAATGCAAGGAAGACCATGAGAGACGGCGACGGCCACATCACGGTTCTGTTCCTGGAATCAGAACTGCAAAACAATGTTGGTTTCCGGGGGAAGCACCCCTATATGACTTACAAAACATGTCCACCATATTCGCTTCCACAAGCGCCCCAATACTAGGTCATCCTTGGGATAATGGTCCCTGTGAGCATTAGGAATAAGCACAAACCCGTTTCAGATTTATTGCTAGCCCTGGGAGTCTCATTCCACTCACCATCGATGCATCCCAAGACTCTGCGCTGTGTTGATTGCGTCAACGGCACATGATCGCATGTTTCTCCCTCCATCGTCTTTCTTATCCCACCACCAGGTAAGAAGCAGCAAGGCCTGGACGCGGACAAGCCGACTCTGTTCGTAGCCTGTATCTAGCAAAGCCTGTCAAATAAATTTCAGTCAACTACAGATCCAAGCTTGGGCAGTGAGTGTAAACCACCCCACGGGTACGGTGAATGAACGTCGCGTTGACCAACCTTTGTAGCTTTGTAAAACCGCTGTGCGCTGCTCTGGTTCGTTCCCTTGCTGTCTAGAAGCGCTGGATTTCGACAGGCACGAGACCCAGACGTGAAAATGGCGAAGAGGAGCAAGCGGCTTGGGCTTCCACCCCCGTGGAAAGTAGAGAGAAACTCGTAGCGATTGATCACTGGCGCAGTCGGGTGCACATCGGCAAAGTAAGCCTCAACGAGATCTTCCTGTAGTCTCCTAGGCGGCAGGTCAAATGCGCCCTTCGCTTTGAGGTATTCCATGTCGGCCGAGTCGAGCATGAGAGCTTGGTGCTCCAGGTTGAGGGTGGAACGGGACGACATGTTGACCTCTAATGGTCTAGTTGCTGTTCCATTCTGGTACCAATTGGGACCTTGCCCAAGACTGGCCGTTAGATCACTGTCATTCTGAGCCTCACTCACCGTGTTCGCGTGACTAGCATAGTCGTGCTGTTGCGGTTGCAGGAAGGATGGGGCGTATGATCCGAGGCTGTCTTTTACGTATGCCTCAAACCGATCCATGCGCATCGGCGGAAATCTAGATGGATCTGAGATGACTTGCTCGGTGGCATTTGGTGGCTCAACGGGCTGCAAGGACTCTATGATGCCTTGGTCTGACAAATGGAGTTGTGGCAGAGAAGTGCTTCCACTGGTATGATGCTGATCGTCTTCATAAGGGTGATATGCTGTGTCAGTATCAATCCCTTGGAGAGATTCTGTAGAGTTGTCATCAAGTGTTGCGTGGGGTGTGCCCGAGTCGGATTGTTGAGCTGTGTGTGGGAGCACTTCAAGTGCGTGATCCACCTCGTTGTCGCTGAAGAAGCCCGACGGTGAGTAAGCCTAAATCAAAGACTAAAGCTCAACATATAGAAGAATTCTATACATACGAAGACCCTGTAGAAGCGTCCACATCGTCATGTTGACTGCTGGTGTTGGCGCCACCTCTGTATCGACCGTCCAGATGAGTCCTTAATTTAGTTCTGTCAGCCCGAGGCTATATCTTGTACAAGCTCACGAACTCACCGACAGATCACGCCTGAAGCAAGGCAATTCTGTAACGGATGCCTCGTCAGTAAGGCTGCTCAATGTGAAGCCAGGGTCGGCACGTCTAACGGACCTTGCATGGACCACGCCCGGTCTCTTTCGAGCCTGAAAACCCGGTTGTCAATGACAAATGTATGCTCAGGGAAACCAAAGGTAGCGTACGTACCGGCATCGCATTTGACCTTCCTCTCATGGCATCGAACGCAGGCGCTGCTGTTGGGCTTGCGCTTCTTGGTAAAGGATGTTGGGTCAACCTGCACAAGATTGATGGACAGCATATTTGCATTGAACTGGATGATTGAGTGGCAAGCAGCACATGCTTGCCAGCCTCGGGTGTGCTATCCAACGCGCTCAAGCGCTGAGGGACATGAGCATCCTGGTTGCTTAGTTACGCCCAAGCACGCCATTGCACCTGTCGATGACGGCCTAGCTACGATGGTGCAATTCATAGTGGTGATTGGCAAATGTGACACTAGTCTCCCCTAGGGGCAGATAACAAGCCAGCAGTGCAGCATCGCTTGCAGATTAAGCACTTTTCGCTCTGAGAGGTCCAAATGGGACGGACTGTCGCCCTCGGTGAAGCCATTCTGGGTAAGTCGCTTCTTGGCAGCCATTACGCCTTATTCCCATGATATCTCCGCCGGCGAGCGCTTTGGAAAGCAAGGAGGCCTTGGATCTGACTTGGGCATTGCCGAGAACAGCTAGGAGATTAAGGGTCCTCTCTAGCTCTTCCTTTCTCAAGGAAAACGTCCTCATATTGACCTGCATAATTTGTTCTTCTGTGGTTTGATCCTGATGCCTAGAAAGCATCCTCCTGAACAAATTCTCATCATGTCGACCATCGAGCCAGCCCCAGTCTCACCAAAAGGCCCCTCCCAAGAAACCACAGAGGACGGCAGCAAGCTTCATATTGTGATTGTGGGTGCAGGCCTCGGCGGTCTGCTCGCCGCTATTGGCCTTGCACTTGACGACCATAGAGTGACAGTACTCGAACAAGCCGCAAGCTTTGGAGAGGTTGGTGCTGGCATGCGCATTCCGCCCAATTGCTTCAAGATCCTTCACCGATGGGGTGTCGACACGACATACCTCAAGAAGACCTATTCCAATGGGAACCGTTTTCTGCGGTACGACAACGGCGCCTTGCTGGCCGATATGCCGCACGGAGTTCCAGAGCTGGATTTTGGCGGAAGCTACCTAATGGTACACCGAGCAGACTACCATTCTACCTTGCTTCAGAGAGCTCTAGCCCTCGGTGTTTGTATAAGAAGCGGATGCCGCGTGGAAGGCTATGACTGGAATGCCCCGGCGGCGATTGTGCAGGGCGGCGAGAAGGTAACAGGCGACCTCCTTGTCATTGCAGATGGTAAGCCTCCCCTTTTATTGTGCCAAAGGAGTCACCTGGGGAGCTGACCAGACTGATGGACACTTGTAGGTGTTCAAAGCAGCGCCAGAGCCGAGTTTCAAGGACACCCACTGCCACCGACTGACACGGGTGATGTCGTGTACCGCATACTGATTCCTGGCCATGTCTTACTCGCAGATCCAGAGATGCGAGGTCTCATCTCTGACCCGTGGGTGACATCTTGGTGTGGCCCGGAAGCGCACGTAATCGGATACCCTGTGCGAGGGGGCGAAATCTACAATGTAGTCTTTTGTTGTTCCGAGAAATCGATGCAAGACTCGCCCTTCCAGCCCGGGGAGAATAAACTTGTCATCTCGGATAACTCAGAGCTTCGACGGCGTTTCTTGGGGTGGGATCGACGGGTAGAAAAGCTGATTGAAAACTCGGGAAAGGTTTGGCAGACCCATTTACTCGCCTCAAACATCGCTCACTCTAAGCTTGCTTATATAGGACTTCCTCAAGTGGCGTCTCTACGACTTGGATCTCGTAGACAACTGGGTTCATCCGAGTTCTAAGGCCGTTCTACTCGGCGACGCGGTTCATCCCATGCTGCCATACATGTCATCCGGAGCGGCCATGGCGTGTGAGGATGCAGCAGTGCTCCGTAGGGTGCTATCTGGCAAGTCGAAATCCGAGATCAGTGAGGCTCTCTCAGTCTACCAGGATCTGCGCCAACCAAGGGCCTCCAAGGTCCAGAAAGCGGGACGGACGCTTCAAGATGCATATCATCTACCTGATGGCGAGGCGCAGCAGGAGAGAGACGTGTGGATCACCAAGGACGATGAAAGGAACCCGATATTCTGGGGACACAAAACTAGAAGAGATTGGCTGTTTGGACATGATGCAGAGGACATATAAGAGTTAAAAAGGGTGAGGCCGGATACAAACCATGTCTTTTGTGTTGAAGTGTCGATAAGAGCTGTCTTTGCATGAATGCAGGCTGCAAAGTGGTCACTCTCGTACAGGCTGGGACGGGACAGATGCAGAGATGGAATTCGGAGGTGGCAATGTCCCCACAGACTACTACTAGATGAGCTGCAGGATTCTGTCAGAGGTATCTCTGAACGGGTAGTTACTTGATAGAAGAGGTCACCATTTACCGTTTGCTTGGGTAGAGGTGCCAGCGCTTGAATCATAGCGGATCCTTAAGAGCCCCTTGCACATACATCTCGGCGATACTGCTTTAGTAACGACTTATGCCTGAAAAATCCATCAGGACCAAGGGAAACACCCCACTTGAAGGCTTGAGACGGTGGCGGGGGCCACTGTTAGCTTTCATGCCTATCATTGTTCTCAATGATGCTATGCGACTAAAACACACCTAGCTCCCAGCTTTCTCCAGTCTTTGACACTTCGGCATCTTTAGGACTTCTGATATAATTCAAGCCACACAAGCACATCATCTTTACAATGGCCGACTTTGCCCGTTACTCAACTGGCCCATCAGCCGAGTGGCTCCGGTTCGAGAAGACATGGAAACGGCCAGAGACAACTCCCACTGCCACACTTCGAGAAGCCCGCGACCGGGCAAATATCAAGACCGCGAAGCTATTCGCCGATGCCCTAGGGAGATCCGGTGAGTGGCAGAGCTTCTTCAACCATCATATGGTATCGTATCGTGAAAGAGATCGAGCTGATTGAAAGTATCCCCCTTAGATGCTGGTCTTAAAGTCACGGATCTTAACATCCCTACCACAAATGGCGTCGAAATCCCCATGCGCCTTTACCGGCCACTTCAAGAGGACTCGGGCAGCCAACATGATAACCGGGCACTCTACATATCTTTTCACGGCGGTGGATACCATCTCGGAGACCTAGAGACGGAAGACCCTCATTGTCGCCAAGTCGCATTGAGCACTGGGTTTATTGTTCTGAATGTCAACTATCGGCACACCCCTGACTGGACATTTCCGGCTCCCGTTGACGACAGCTGGTCAGCGTTCCAATGGGCGACGGATAAAGGATCTGAGTACGGCTTCGACCCGGAAAAGATTTTCGTCGGAGGCGTCAGTGCGGGTGCCAACCTTGCAATCGCTGTAGCTCTGCGAGCTCTGAAGGATGATTCTCTTCCCAGTGTCAAGGGACTCATTCTTGGCACTCCATCGACCGTTCACCCGGATCACTTCCCAATGAAGTTTCTGCAAGGTGGGCAGAGCTCTCTTGAGCTGTACAAGGATGCCCCGTTTATCAACGCCCAGAAACTCCGAGGCCTCATGGATCTTTATCGTCCGGATCCAACGCACCCGACGTATTCGCCACTACTACGACCTACGTCTGACTTTGTTGGCTTGTGTCCGGTATCGTTTCATATCGCCGGTATTGATCCCCTCCGTGACGAAGGGCTTCTGCTAAAGGAAAAGATGCAGACAGCTGGGTGAGTCATGTCGACCGGTCAGAAACATACAAAGAAGGAAAAACATGACCCATGATGCTAACTTGGTTGGTTTTACAGGGTTCAAACCACCTTGCACGTTTACCCAGGGGTTCCCCATGCGTTCATGTCCCTCCCGATGCTTCCTTCGGCAAAGAGATGGCGGCAAGGCATGCAGGATGATCTAAAGGGATGGCTTGAGCAGTGATCTAGAAAGCAAGAGAGGCGCGAGGAGCTCAACAACAAAATCAAACAATTACATTCCATGGGCTCCGCCGCTCACGTGGATTCTAGCACCCGTCACATAGTCGCTTGCAGTACTGGCTAGAAACACTGTAACGCCCTTGAAATCGTTAGGCTTGCCCCATCTGCCGGCAGGAACTGTCTTGAGTATCCTGGCGCTTGCTTCCTCATCGCCAAAGCTGCGGTCGGACATGGGAGTGTGTATCCAACTGGTCGTTACGGTTAGTCTAGAGAGTCACCAATAAAACCATTCCACTCGGGGCCGAGACTTACCCAGGATAAAGCACATTAACTTGAATGTTGTAGATTGCCAGCTCGTTTGCTAGTGAGTTTGTTAGCTGTCCTACTGCCGCCTTGACAGGGCCATATACTGAGAATCTCGTCATGGCCCTGTCGGCTGCGATCGAAGCAACGTTGATAATCTTGCCCCCTTGCCCACGTTCGGCCATGTGCCTTCCGACTATCTGCGACAATACGTATGCAGCGTGATAATGAATTTGAACAACCTAAAACCTCATCATCAGTGCTGCTCGGCATTAGGAGCCAGGGTTACCCACCAACTCTCGATGAGCATCACTCTCAGTGAGCACCGGTACGAAGCCACCACTGATCCCTGCGACGTTGCACAAGATATCAACCGAGCGCTGGTCGCGCTCAAGAATGCCGTGAAGTGTCTTCCGGATCGCATCCGAGTTGGCTAGATCGCATTCGTACACATCCACCCTCCGCCCCGTATATGCCCTGAGCTGCTCGGCAACTGCTGATACCTCGCCGGGGATCTGGATTATAATGATGTCGGCTCCAGCCTCGGCCAGACCTCGAGCCATTCCGCTCCCAATCCCACCATTACCCCCCGTAATGAGGGCTGTCTTCCCTGCGAGGTCGAAAAGCAAAGCTGTGGATGTATTTTCGCCATGACAAGAACTGGGAACTGCAGGAAACTCGTTGTCTGGAGGGAACAAGGCCATGGTCGAGAGAGGTTTGATTCTGTAGTTGATGCTGGTGACAGAGCAGCCTCTGGGCTTTCAAATCTTTATATAGTAACACTCGTGTTAGCCTTTCGGCGATACTGTTTATAGCTTAGTCTATTCGTAGGGCGAACTTGAGCCAGAATCACCCCCATCGTTGTCAAGCACCTTCGACGGGGCAAACTTGAATGGCACTATGAGGTAACACGAAATCTCAGTCTTCCATAGCTCTCACGCGCAATAGACTGTTGCATGAGGCGTGGGTTAGTTGTTTCTGCGTGGGTGGATGCTGAGCCCTGTCACTGAAGATGGGCAGGCCGGTGGCATGTTCGGCTTGGCAGTGGTACTCGCTCGCATTGCCCCTGATATCGTATCGTCGATATTAGATGACGAGAGGCGTCAGACCGGCCGTAAGTGAAATACTCGTTCTCGTTCGTTCGTGTGATGACCAGCCAGTAGACAGCCTCAGTATCGTGTTCACGCGTCCACCTCTCCACTCTTTTCAACAAGTGATAAGTTTGCGGGCGGATTATCTACACGGTATACGACTTCGTATTATCGCCATTGCTAGTGGCGGCCCCGATGAACGCAACCTTTGAACCGGCTTTGGGAACCAAGACGTCATTCCTAGAGGGCACGATGACATTGTTTCCGATATAGCTCATAATTCTGGCCACAGATTTTCGACAGACGGCCAGAAGGGGAAAATTGGAGCCGAGATCCGACGGTCCATTGGTCGAGCCGGAGTCGTATATGAGAGCAAACTCTAGGCCAAGACACCTTATGTCAGAGTCTTGACGAACGGCATTGCTAACTAGCCCACTACCAAAAGTGGTGTTGCGACGCCTTAATAAGGCCATACGCGGTTGACCTACGAGAGAAAGACCTGCTACCGTGATCCCCAGACTTATGGCTTTGTCTAGTACTTGGGTTTAACGTCAGTAATTTAGACTTATATTCAATATACTGTAACTGTTAATGACGCATTCCTTACGAGGCCAGGGAGGTTTGTCTATGATCTGCATACCTGCGGGTACTGCCACCTAGGCAGTTCAGCTCGATGCCCTGCGTGACGTCAGTGGCCCTGCCCCATGCAGGAGCGGTATATAAGGGATGCATGTGCAACGATCATCATTCTTTGTCCCAGCCCAGGTCGACATTTTTTCACATCACACCTTTCAATCTGGTCGGACTCGTTCACATCGTAACCACTTAACATGAGCAACAACGTCAAGGAAGTTGATGGTCGAATCGTGACCAACATCGATGTAAGATTCCTTCTAACTGGTATCTGGGCCTCATCATGGACGGCTGACTAACTGAGTCCAGATCGACCCCCCAAGGAATTGGACAAACGACTACGAAGAAATGAATGGCGACATGCAATGGGGTGAAGACGGCGATGTAGTTCAGTTGGCCAAGGGATATGGCCTCGACGGTGACGTCAAGCCGCTCTTCGCCATGGCGGCCTACACAGGGGAGGCCTTGTCACTCTTCGAGCTCGGAGATGGCCAATACTTCCTCTATAACGCCATTGAGGGATCTCTGTATCAGATTACGAGCCCCTCTGATCTTCAGACTATTGTGTCGACTATTGATAACGAAGACATGGGGTTGGCTGCGCTTGAGATTGAGGCCCTGTAGATCGGCAGCCATGCGGCGTTATTTGAGTTAGGCTTCGATATTCTGGTCTAGCTGAGGTAGAAATGACGTCATGATCGACATTGGGGTTTGACACAAATGCAATCTTTCGACAAGAGGGGGCGAAGGCGGGAGGCTGTGACCAGCTAATCAGATTTTACATTCCACAATGTGTGCACCTTGGGATCGTCCGAAGCCGTATCCTGTTTCAGTCTTGCTGTGTTTCGGAGGCTATTCAGTCTACACATGTGACATGTTCGCCCAGCCACCCAAATCGCATTCCTAGCTGCCGAACCCCTACAAGCCTTCTTTACGCTTCGACAAGGAGAGAGAACCAACATGCCTAGAGCAGAAACAGTAGAATAGAAACTCATAGAACACCTCAACGAGTGGTGGGAAGCAAAGTCGTGACAGGTCTAGTTTATGATCTCTTGAGCAGAGTTGAAGGAAAGGAGTGAATGGCTATCTCTCTAGAAATCCTTTCAATACTTCCACCTAATCCCTCAAAATCTCCTACGGATCGTCTATCAAGGCTGCTCGTGAAATGAGTGGTAGGTCTGCCCAGCGTGGAACTTGACCGTATTAGTGAGATAGAGTGCGTGGTCAAGGGAGGGCAGATTTTCCATCGAGATAGAGCCAAGGTTTCTCATGTTGGGGAACTCGAGGGCAAATGCAGCACCGTCAACATTTAGAGGCACCTCGGTGGCTGCTTTTTGATCGAGATTGTGCCTGATCATACTAATTATATGTCTGCTATAAGCCCAAGTGGATGATGGGCCAAGGAAGCCTGGTGCAAGTATCCCCGTTAGTAAAGACAGATCATGACAGGTGGTGATGGCGGAACTCACGTTTCCGGCCTCGAATGTCAGTGACAAACTGAGGTGGAGTCGTAACGAGAGGATTCAACAAAGCTGAGAAGCTATCGATGTGGTGGTCTTCTTCCGCATCATCATTGCTATGAGCATCGTTGTGTGCAGTATCGATCGGGCTCGAATCCTTCGACGGCTTGGGGGTGGGCTGGTGTCTTTTGGCACATTGCGCGGAATCATTAGCCTCGCAGGACCATCAAAGATAAAGGCAATCTCCTCCAACGATGGACCCTTGATCTCTGGGAACAAGAAATAGACTCCAACAAATTCGATCATCACCCACCCAACGAAGATGATATAGAAACGCCAGGTTATGTCTTCTAGTCCGATGGGCTCTGTGAAGGTCGAAAGCATCATACAACAGAACTGGAAAAAATAGAAGAACGACAATCCTTTGGTTCGCAGACGGTAAGGAAGGATCTCGGGGATGTAGGGACCGAGGTTGCCATTGAAACCGAGATTGTAAGCTGGTGAAAAGAGGTAGAGAAACGCGACCACAATATAAGCAGCGGCCTTGTTGGTGTTATCTTTGGCGAACACAGCACAGTAATACAGATATCAATAACCCAGATGGCAGCCAGAGACCATAAGCCAATTCGTCGTCCAAAGATATCAGCCGTGGGTGAGATCAGAAAAGTACCAAGGATTCCACCCAGCGGGTAGGCAGCGTTGAAGAAGCCCAGAGGAGCTCTAGTAGGCGTCCTGAAGTAAGTCTGTCGATGCGAGACAGACTGCAAACCGTTCATTATCCCGCCATCGTCCTGTTAGCTGTTTTTTAGTTGGTTGTTTGTTTACCGATTAGACGAACCCCTGAAAGAAGATGGATACATAAAGCTTGGGAAGTGGGAAGAAGAATGAAAAAAAAAAAACCACTTTGGGCCTATAGGCAGTCAACCCATATGAAAAACAGAAAGACCGTGATCTTCTTAAATTATAGTCCTAGGATCTAAACCAAACCTCAACCGCCCTTCTGCGCTACAGATTCGCCCCGGCTTACATACTCAAAAACCCGTGATGGTCACAGTTTGCTTGATGGATGCCTCCTTCCCATCGGAATTGACAAAGTAATCCACGTCAACTACCTGGAGATTCAGAGGAACGGTTTCGACCCTTTTTGAGCTGATTGGGTTCTATTAGCGGATCATCTTCACGGAAAATGTCGTGAGCGGCAGTCAATCATTCCGAAGAGGACCTACGTTACAGTGGCTTTGGTGGGACTGTTCCATGGCGGTAGCTGCAGTCCCTGTGACTCACACGCGGCGACGGCCCTTCTGATCTGGTCAATTTGAGCAATGGTGAACTCGTTCGGCCATGGGAAGGTGATGAAGTCTTGAGGGGGTTGAGGAAAAGGCATAGTGTTGGTATGTATATGAAAGGATTTGCCACAGTGGCTCAAGTCGGATTTCCTTTGGTATGTTGATGTAGAAGTTGGGAGAAAATAAGCTTGAGGGAACCCTTCCACGGAGAAAGGGATGTCTTGCCTTATATAGTGATACAGGCCGTCGGCATATGATTACCTGGCATTCGTCTTTGAGTCTCATTCTTTGTCTCTGTCTTCTCCATGAAACGCGAGACCATCTCTCACAACCGACTCGGCCTAGAACCCCGTCTTTGTTGAGTGCGTACCGCACCACTCAATCCCAGTGGCGGCGTCCCGTGCCTAGCCCCCAAGCCTCGCATCCAGGCCCGACGGTATTGAGATGACATGGAAAGTTGCAAGAATATCTTTGGTACCAGTACATGACCGCAGCATGAACGAAGCCGAGTCAGGGCCGTGAAAGCTCTTGGACTCCAACGGTGGCGTCGCAGATACGGGCTGAACATGTCGTATTCCATGCGGTGGCGCTGCCAACGCCGGCCAGACTCTATCGGCTATTGTGAGCGAGCGTAGTGACCGTGATCACTGTAGCAGGAGAAGCGAGGTCTAGCACCCAATACAGACACGGCTGCACTCGACTACTGGAGCTAGTGTGCGAATTAGCACCTCCCTGCATCAAACTATCGACAGCCTACAGTGCCAAGATCTACCGGCCCGTGCCAGGCCATGCCGCGGCTAGACTAGCCTGGCCTGGACCGTTGTTTGAAAACGATATTCTGCATCCATGTGGCGATTCATCATCAGCTGACTGTCTTTGCATCATTTTCATGAAGCTCTCTCGACGACCGATTGCCGAACTTCGCCGCGGCCGAAAACTTGGCAACTTCTGGTCAACCGAACTGACTGAGAGTGGCCAGCCCAGCTCCATGAGCTGGGATCCCCCACCACCCAATCATGTCAGACAGATAGCTGCTTGTTGTGAAGCCACATGCGCATCGCGATACAGCCTTCCTCGATACCCTCTGGAGTTGGGTAGCAGGCTTCAAGGAATGGAAAGGCACAGGCACCGTCCATCTAGAGCGAGAAAAAGAAGGCGGTTCTCACGAAATCACGAAATACTACGTCGTAACTAGGTAACTCAGGAGTGAAAATTCGAGATGGAGTGATTGATTTGTGGCTACCACAACGACAGGAAATAACGACAAGATGTACGACTAGCCGGCCCTCTTGGTATCTCCCTTAGCCTTCTCAAACCACCAACAACACAAGGAGGACCAGCACGACAAGCAAGAAGCACAGCTTCCAAACTGACATGCTGTGCCTACTGCCTATTAAACGTGACCGTGGCGCTCCCGTCGTTGGCCTTCAAGGTCAACTGTGATCTGTCCGCGTTGGCCGTGAGGGTGGCAGAGGATGTCACCTGAGTCCAGTCCTCATCCTTGACGAGCTTGTACGAACTACCAGCAAGTTTGAATTCGTGGAGGTGGTCATCTTTTCCTTCGTGCCCAATATCTGCAGCTACCCCATTCTCAATCTTGAGAAACTTTTCCTCGTTCGTGGTGAAGAACTCAATTGTGTCGCCTGTGGCGTTCGTGGTGGACAACTCGCCTTTGAACGAAAGTTTCTGCTCAGCATTTTACATATTAGCAAGGACACTCCTGGAGCAGATGGACCGTGGGGACTGACAGGCATTTTGGAGTAAAAAGGTTTGTTGAGTTCTGCCAAAGGTCGTTGAAAAGAAGAGTAGTTGAGTCGAGATAGATTGAGCTCTCTACTTGTGCTGAGATGAAGCGTGTATAAATTGTCGTGGATAATGGCGGGAGTTATTCTGTCGAAAAGGACCCCTGAGCCAACAACAGGGCGCCCCCACATAGTTAGTGGCCGCGGCATTATCCTTCCTTCTCAGCACCTCTCAGCCAGCCACCAGGCACAGTCCCTGCTACATAAGACCATTTAGAGTTTGCGGTATGGTTCCCAAGAGCGGGCCGGCCCAGGAGGCGATTCCGTGACATGTGGAGAACGGTACAGGACTGCAGATACTAGTACTTATGCATATTTTAGCGCAAATAGTTCAGTGGGGCTAATGGCGAACCCGTTCGATCTCGAGTCGGAAAGATGCATCCGCGACATGGCATTTTTCAGCTGAATTCTAATAGCGTCTCCCCCCCATGCTCGGATCCTGGTTCGGCCCGCACCTAATGGAGGGAGTGTCTGCATTAGAATGTCTTTCTTACAAGGCATCATCTGGTTCGAATTTGGACGGTCAGTCTACCCTGAGCTCCTGCATGCGCTATGGCTCCCTCGTGCACATCGCCTCGCCTCGCCTCGCAAGGAGCTTGATGCCGGAACCTGTTCCCCGAGAGGTCTTATGCCGCAGAGTCCCTTGCTATCCTGATCCAGGAGATGTACTCCGTATCTTGCTTGGTACAAAAGGTTCCATGCATCTCTGGGGCTGTAGATCCCTGCGATAACGGGCGACATTGTCTGCCGCTCTGGCCCCCGAGCATAGCATGTATTACGTCGTAGGAAGTAGTCATAGGAAAACCAGGGATCGCAAATAGTTCCTTGGCTAAAATACGTATCATATCTGAAATGGTTGAAGGGCGAGACTGGCTCATTCCCACTAGCAATGACACTATTGTCCATGAAGTACGTGTGGCTGGCTGAGTTCAGGGCACATTCCCGACCAAACCGCTATGTCTCCCCCTTAAGGTTGAGTCTTGAAATCGCGATCGCGAAATCGGCACTGACAAAGTCGCTAAACACCCAGAGGCATGGGGCAGCAGACGTGATGGCACGTATGACGTCCAGAGCCTGCTTCTGCATCCACGGAGCCGTGGTGGATGGGACGATCCAGTTCCCGTCGTCCTCAATGCCGTCGTTCTCAATCCTCGCCGCGAGCGATATCGGCTTAATGCTTGAGGCCCCGGCGCTGATTTGTCCCTTGATAGCGTCCCATCGAGACTGAAGCGCAGCCGAAGTCTTTTTCTTTTTCATGACTTCGATCTTGTCCTTGTCAAGGGGCTCCGGAGTCTTTTCATTGCTCTTGGCAGTAAAGTCAAGGTCGTTCAAGTACGGCATGGCTTCCAATCCCCAGGTCTTGTCTTCGTCCTCGAACCCACGGAGCACCACGATCTTGCCACGTACGCTCCCCAGATTGGGCCACTCTGGTTTGCCATAGATGGTGGAAGCTCGAGCCTGGACGATTTTCTTCAGCTCTTGGGCGAAATCATCCGGGAGCTCAGCTTCTGTGGTGACATATGAATCGGGCTTCTTCTTGTCGCCAGATTTATCAATCTTGACTGATCTGGAGGACCAGCTGACGATCACCAGCACCGCTTCTGATGGGTTGTCCTTCAAGAATGACTCGATCTCATCGAGCACCGTCACAAGTGACCTGAAGAGCTTGAAGGGTCCCTGGTTGATCTTGAGAGAAGGGCCCACTCGAAGGTCCAGCAGTCGAACACCATTCTTGAGTTGGGTGCTGACGTGGTCGTAGTGGCAGGTATTCATCTCAACCAAGCGACTTGCTTTCTCAGCTTCGATGTCGGGAGTGATGTCAAGATCCGCAGCTTTCATTAGACCTTCCACTGCACTGCTACAGTGGCTTCCAGCAAGTGTCAGGGTATTGACCATGGTGTCATCCACCAGAAACTTCATCCAATTCGTGCTTGTGAATTCGGGTCTGGATAACCATAAGCAAACGCTCCCAAGTCCTCGATCAGAAGTTTTTTCTTACAGAAGAGGAAAGTCAAAGGTCTTGGAGTCCCAGTCAAAATCCACAGTGGCGCCGACGTAATCCAGGACACTGGAAAAGAAGTCAGCCGGGGGAAGGGAACGAGAAAGATTTTTCCCTGGACAGAGTTGAACATACTCATCTTTTTCATCCATTCCCTTATGTTCGTACTTAAACTTGCCTTCGAGGACAATGGCAGTCTCGTAGCTCCATTGCGTGGGGAATATACCGTGCGTTGGCAGCTTCGTCCCGTCCTGCCTGATCCAGCGAGAACCTGGCAGGAACTTTGCGGTGCCTCCAGGAAACCAAACGACGGCATGGCGGCCCGGGTATTGCTTTCGGAGGTTCTCAACCGCTGCTTTGATCTCCTTTTCCATGCGTCCCATGTTTGCGGTGCTGATGTGACTGGGTAATTGTTGTAAAGACGTTCAAAGCGTAGTTGAATATGAAGTATGATCGGCTCCTCTTCTGGTTCGGAGCTCAAAACGACGCCTAGATATAAATATAGCAAAACGACGCTGCCGAGAGCAATGATAAACGGCTGAAGGCCTAGACTGTTCGACCCACACACGTACCTCAGCTGAACAGTCTGGGTTCCATCCCGACCACGCCCCATGCACTACAGTCTCTCCCACCCCCGGGGTGGAGAGGTCAGGTGGCAGCGAGCCCGGGGGCCTCAAGTAGCTACTTATGTATACCGGGTAGGTACCCATAAACATGTCCTGTTTGTCTTTAAATAACGGCTCTTTCTGTTATCCTCCGTTGCCAGTCATTGCATCTGTTCATTTCCAGTCACAACTCAAGGGCATATCTGCTAGTCTCAAAAACAATGAGTCTCCAAGCCGAGCTTCTGTCCTGTGTCGTTCAATCCGACAACGGGAACATTGTCTTGCCCAAGTCATGCTCCGCGTCCAACTTCAATGTGGCTGGCGTGCGCAACATTACCCCGTACCTAATCTACTCCACCTCCGGAAATGTACACAAGCTGATGTTGCGACAGAGAGCATCGGACACGGGTTCTAAAAGTCCTTGCCAAAGAATGGTCCACCCCGAGGTATGGATTGGTGACCTGTCCCCGTGCTGTCCCCGTGGCATATCCTGACTTTCAGTAGCTTAAATCTCGAAAAATGCGTATTCTGTAGGCCCAATGGCGCCGAAGTCCCAGCTACATCGACCCTGAACGACTATATCGAGTACACTGGGCAGACACTCCCAGTAAGAACATCAGTTGTCCCTGTCACGCGGTTGGCTGCTGACATTTGGTCTTCCAACAGGCGTCTGAACGGCCAAAGAACAACACCATTTCCATTTATCTCTTGGTGATCGAAACACCCAAGTCGGTCGGTCAGGTAATCAACGATCAATCCGCCGTGGTGACATTCCGGCTCATCGGTGGGCCGGTCACTGGTGCCAAAACAGGCGCCGAAGCGGGCAAAGAAGCCCCGGCATCCGGCGTCTTGCAGAAACAAGACAGCATCGGAATTGGTGAGCTGCTGAAAAAGTGCAGCGGTGAAGCGAAATCGTGGGAAACCCTCACCATGGCTATGGTCAAACGCGCCATGGTCGCACTGGGGCTCGCCAAAGAGTTTGAGATATGGGATGGTTTGCAATCCAAACTTCTTGACTACGGTCTGTTGTTCAAGGCCTATTGCTCACGAGTCTGGAAGAGCAACAAGGATGTCAATGGTAAGCTGGTGGTGTTTTATGGTCTCAAGAAGGACCATGACAAGCAGACCGTCCAAGAGGTCTACAGATCCGAGGACTTCCTCATCAAGTTCTATCAACTCAAGGCCGACAAAGCCTCTCCTGTCGGCTCGGTACGGGTAAAGAAGGAAGCGGGCCCCGAGAAGGAGAAGGACACTGTGCCGTGGAGCACCCTGGAAACTGCGACTTTGGCAACTTTCCGGAGACGGATCAGTACAATGTACGCATGCCCGTTCCAGTGACTCTCCCCGTTATGTTTTGTTACTGACCTGCCATCCCATCTCAAGGTCTCAACTTGCCACTAAACACGAGTTCTGTCTACCCGATGGCTCGCCGGTGTCTGATACAACGACATTTGCCGGCTACGTGGCTCTTCTGGTATATATTTGCTTTACATGTCTCTCACGAGTGGACCCTCTTACTGATGAATGCAAAAAGGACGAGATTTGCCCCTATGAGCACTCAGTTCCATCGATCGGCCTTCGGTTCAAGGACATAGACAGTTCCTGGACAGGGGGAGACAAAGCGAAGGCGATTCTCAAAGAGATGGCGGTTAACCCAAAACTGAAACCCGAGGATGTAAGCCTGATACCAAACCACGCCTGATTCTGTTAAGCCATTACTAATATACATCTTAGGTTATGGCGCCGCTCATTGCTGCGGGTGCGATAGATTACTTTGACAAAACCAAGTTGAATCTCAACGGCGCCCTCATGCAATCTCTAGCAGGACCAGAAATGGCAACCAAACTGCTGAGGTAAACACCCCATAGTTTCCCGACTTGGACTCGCATCTTTGACGCAAAATCGATAGCGTACCTTCAAAACTCGATGAACATGAATGGAGCCTGATCATGGACAACTGCAACGTGATGCACGGGTGGTACCTCGACCAGTACACCTCCCAGATCAAGATGGCCGCGAAACCAGGTGCTTATCTGATTGCCGTCTGACGATTTGTTGAGAACTAACAGCTCCGTAGCGTTTAAACTACGCAACAGTTTGAATCTATTGATAGTAAGTCTCTGGATATTGAATGCCGCGGGTCTCGAATAGCGTCACTAACTAAGTATTGCCCCCAAAGCCGGATGCAAAGCCTTCTACCACGGTTTCGCAAAAGACTACCCCTACGGCGAAGGCCGTGTCAACAACGAAGGATGGGACAGGGAAACCCTCCGCAGCTGGAGATCAGTCACCTTCCCCTCCCGCAGCTGGTGGCAGCCAAGCAGCATGGTCCAAGCCGAATGCCATTCCTACTTTTCGAGTGAATGACGGCACCAAGATCGACATCATCACAGTCGAGGATGAGACACGTAATTCATTGGTCCGTAACAGCTTTGAGAAGTCATCAACCGACACCACGGTTTCGGGAGGGTATGGTGGAGTTGGGGTTGCCGTCACCGGGGGCATGTCCTCAGAGTCTCAGAAAGGTAAATTGGACGAAAAGAAGACCTTCAAGAGCACAATGATTGGAAAGTATATGGAATGTCTCCCAAGATACATCTTGCACATGTCTGTCTGGATATCTGCTAACAGTATTCCCAGATTCCACGAGTAACTGTGATGCTCAAGCCTGAGGATCTCGAAGCAACCGAGGAACTGGTTGAGCACGTCAAGAGAATTCGGGACGAAAAGAACGCCATGGATCTCCGCCAGTTCAACAAGCGGTTTGGTAAGCCAAACACCCGCCTTCATGTGGTATTGATGTCTCTGTCTAAACGCTCTGGATGATAGGCCAATTCTTCGCACAAGAAGTCACGTTGGGTGGCGTGCTGGTTTCTACAAGAGTCATGGAGGCGACAGAGACGACCCTACAAACAAAGACCAAGGAGGCGTTTAAAACTGCCATTGGACTTTCCATCACTACTGTACGTGTCATCCTAGGGGAGGCGCCAGGGGGCTCATGAGTGACGCTGCTGACTGTGGACATTTTGGACAGCCAATCGATGTTGGAGTGGAGGTGAAGCATGAAAAGACAACGGGGTCAGATGGAAGCGATACAGATGGAAAAAAGAACGTCAATGACCGGGTATTCTTCGAAGGTATCGGGGGCAACACCATCTTGGCCGCAAAGTAAGACCACTTCTACACAAGACGTGAAGGGCATATGGCTAACCATTCACCAGTCCTCCGATGTGGTGCGCCAGTGTTGGCGACCATCTCAACTGGAGAGTTATTGAGGTATTTTGACACACGGTATCTTTGAAGATCGATGACCATATGCTTACCGTAACAGAGATCGGATCTGCAACCAATGGTTGAAACGGTTGCCGGATGTTCGACGAAAGAACTTGACAATGCGTATGAGTGGTTCTCCAACACGGTGCCCAATTGTCTGACCGAGGTCATCGATATTCCTCGGTCCATGGAGCTTCTTGCTCAGATTCGGTTCAAAGACGGCGATGAGAATAACAGGGCGGAATATCTTGTTCATCAGGTTGAAAAGCAGATCGTGATCACGCTCAATGGCAATATTGCCATGAGTCCACCGAGGTGTGAAACTTTCCTCCCGAACTTCCTTCATTGCTGCCCCAGGGAACTAAACAGCCCTCTCAGTTTCCAAGGGCCAAGAGTCAGTCCCTACGACCAAAAGACCTGGGCTCCTCGAGATGGTGTCTGGGTTATCGCGCCTCGGAACAAAGGAGTGGTAAGCGAGGCAGCAAGACCGCTTGTTACATGGAATGCCTGCTAAGCGAGAGACTATAGCTGCGTGACGGATCCAAAATAACGATTCGCACAAGCCATGACCTCAGTGTCCGGCGGTTCTTAACCGTAATCCGGACATCGGCCTCCTTCTTCGTGCCTTGCATCTCCACATCCGGCCACGACCCGATCTGGACCGTCCGCAAGGCCCCAAATGCGGGTCATCCTCTATCGGCCCATCCCACTAACGAACCCTTGAAGGACAACGACACATTCTGCCTCACATTCGACTTTGTCAACAACAACCGGGGATACCGAGACTTCGTCGGCGACGAACGCGGCTACCGGCGTCGTGACTACCCCAAGGCGACCAACAATCGGCTCCTTCTTGCAAAGCCCACAGGCACTGAAGCGGTGATGTTCGATGGCGCCACACTGGTCATGGCTGACGAATCGAAGGCGAACGACAAGTTATCCCGAGCGATCACAGTGGACAGCAAGCCGGTCTCAGTTGATATCGCAAGCTTTACTATGGATCTGCTGGGTAAGTTTGACCCTGGGTTCTATTCGAGTAACTCTTTTTTTGAATTTGCGGCTAATTCCATACATTTAGCTTCTGACGGAACAGACGAGGACGTTGATATCCTTCTACAGGATGGTCAAACGATCAACGACAATGACGAGAAAATTCGCAAGCAGCTGCTGCAAGGCAGCCAGGATCTAGAGAAGAAGCCTGTAGAAGTTCCAGTAACACCTACATCTGAACCTAAAACATAGGTATTTAGCTAGCACTAGTTATTGCCCCAAAAGATCATTTATAAAGAGCTACGTGTATCCATGGCGTATTGAAGTTGTTCGAAAAAGGGACAGTCCTCATAGCAATCGTGCATGCAGCTCCGTATTATTGTTCCATGATGCTGTTGCCTGAACCCATCTCGAACCCGAGAGGACTTCTAGAGGATAGTTAGTCATTTCGATATCGATGCCGTGCATTGTCAGGTCTGAAGAGCCAGCTTGGATGTTGAGTCTGATGAATCGGAAAGCTCGCCGGTGGAAAGGCATGTATATTCCTCTGAGGCTTCATTATCTTAATAGCCGATGTCCAGGTTCCCGTTTTCTCCCCGTAGAGTAACAATATTTTTTTTGGCCCGATCAAGGACTTGCTCGTGTCTTGTCGGTCTCCCTTGCGGCGGAGATGGGGGACTTGCTCTGGGTGGTCTTCGTAGCTGTTGGAGTACGTCACAATGAGGCAAGCTCCACCGGTCTCGGGGCCTTCGAATCGAAAGTGAATGAAGGCAGTAATGTGGCTCGGAGCCTCGAGGTCCAGTTGGTGACTAGTACCAGCGGGGATGAGGGTGTTGCTATTTCCGGGGTCGGGGGTCTTCATCGTAACCTCCAGCCAGCCATCCTCCGAAGCCGCGTCTTATGATTTCGGCATGTGTACTGGCTCGAGTAGCCACTATTCAACGTCACATCCGTGGCTGGTTTCATCGGCAACTTCTTTGACGCCAGTGCCGACTTTAGGCGCGAGGAAGAAAGCATACCATGCTGTGTCTTTATCCGGCGCAGCCCCAAGTCCGACGGTGGAGGAGCCGCCCTGTTGAGATCCTTCCCGTTCGGGTGGCACGACGCCAAGAGCACAACCCAAGATTGACTCAGGCCGCTCCTCGCCCACGAGATGACGCACAACTCAACTGGGCGACCATGGCGGGCACCCGCGCTCTCGTATCCCGATGGGCTGAGGGGATGACAGAATACGACTCGCTGTGATTGATGTGGCGTGGCCTGCTGGATACGGACAAGTTTGTGGCCGCCATGAACGAGCACTTGAGAAGCATTATCTCAACCCCATAGTCAATGACTGACGAAGACGCTTATTAGGTGGGTGGCGTGGCAGAGGCGAGAGGCTCACCGCATTCCGTATGGCAGGGGGTTGATAGGGTTGGCCAATCCGGACGCCCGTCTTCGGTTGCAGTCGGCAGAACTTGGACGTCCTGACGCTGCAGATGCGGGAGTTGTGTGAGACCCTGGCGTCGGAGTGCATGCCTCGAAGGGTACGAGAGGATTTCAGCAGCGGCTCTGTGGTCTGCAATGGGCGGGAAAGGAAGGTGTCGAAATCTCCATCCAGAGTTGCATCATGTACGGAGTAGATTGACCAACTATATCAACCGTATTATTTATCGAGCAATCACCTTTTCGGCTTGACCGAATGGTGGGAAATTACCAACAAACCTTAAACTAAACCTCCTGGCAATGTCAAGTCGAATGATGAATAGCGGGAACTCTTTGACTGGGGATAATTTATGTGCCGAGGAAGAGCCGGACATTTTTACTAGAGCCTCGTTATTTTATTCACTGATTCCTATCAGTTGCATGGGCTAGATCGCCGTGCAATCCGCTTCGGAGGGCTACTCTCCAACTTTCCCCCAACCCGAGAATATAGGATAGGTGTAATTCTTGGTTATTAACTAGAGTGTGCTACCATCTATTAACTTTTAGTGGTGTTGAACTAGAGCGAAGCATCCTTTCCTTGTATGTATCCCTGTTGTGTAGTTGCTTTTTCTTAGGCAGACTTCCGGGCCTTCCCCCCAGTAGTTGAAACGAATTCCCAATGACATATGAGTTGATTTTAGGTTCCGGTTCGTATCAAGGTTGGTAATCTTTTCTATTCAATAGATAGCGGTTCATACCGCTAGATAGAACGAGGCGCGTGGCCTCCCTCTCTCGCCATTTAGACAGGGGAATGGGATGACAGTCAGGTGAAGCCCTGGGTCTAAACCAATTCAACATTAGCGTCGGTCTCGGGGCTTGAAATTATCCCCGTGACGGTATGTTGGTGAAGATATCCTGGTTATAATCAAGGAGTACTTAATAGACAAGTAAGTGGTCACTTTAACGCTTGTTCCCACCATCTCCATCAATACCACAAATACCACCTAAATTCCTATCACTCAGCCTCATCAATACCATGAAGTTCCAAACCTCACTCGTCGCCGGTGCCCTGGCCCTCTTCAGCACGATCAGTACCACTGCAGCGGCCTTGCCCGAGTACCAGACAACTACACCGCTCGACCCGACCTTTGATCGAGATGTCCGCGACACCCACCTCATTTACGACTATAACGCCTTTGACTCCGAAGGCAACCCTGAAAAATGGCGCTACGAAATCTGGTTCTACTCAGAAAACCGTGTCGTCTATGCCATCCACGGTGGCCCGATGGCCGGCCGCAAGAATTACCAGACTGCGGCGTACCAGTGCGTCCGCTCAGGCGAGGTGTGGCAGGTCAACTGGCTGGAGGAAACCGGCACTATCGTGTCGCTGGTTTACGATGTGAACAAGACCGTCAGCGGGCTGCTGGGGTTCTCCCAGGGGCATTGGGAAAATCCCGTGGCCGCACATGGCGACAAGAGAAACCCGGTGGACTTTGAACGCTGGAGAGAGCTTGCACTTATTGGGAATCAGACGGCAAGGTTTATGCTGACGGAGAAGGCGGATATTGTTGAAATCTTCAAGGGAAAGGGGGAGCTCGGGGAAATCGACCCGAATGGTCCAACCTTTTAGGGGATGGTGCAAAGTCGGAGAGATCGCAACGCGGGTCAAGCGGCCACATATTCTTCGATGTGTTACCGCTTGAACCGTGAGAAGGGAGAGGGTTAGTGTATCAGTGCCGGCTTCCAGTTACGCTCATTTTAAATATATTTGATTACTCTGCCCTCATACATCGCCTCCCTCTTTTGACTGCATCGGCATTCCTCCATCTTTGTCTTCAAATCCTTTTCCCTAGCTAAAAGCTTGTATCATTACATGATTCTTCCTCTTAGCCTATATATTCAGTCATTCTGCCTTGCATTATTTTCTTTCCATTAGCTATTGTCGACGGCGTCCTCGCAGCTAGGTAGATGTAGACAAACTGATGGCTGGTGAACACTGGTTCTTATAATCATGACATCGTCCATTCATAGAAGAGATCCTTTTGAATTGCCAATTCACGAACCACCAAGCCACAAGAAGAATGTCAGCTGAAGGAGCTTTGAGGCTGCAGTAGTGGCAGAAGGGATACATTTCAATTGGTCTAGGCTCCTGCAAATGCCTGATAAAGGCTGCTGACATGCTTTTTCAAGCCAAGTGACAGCGAGGTCTTGCTTACGCAGCTCCCCACATCCGCAGGCAGTTGATTAAAATATTGGAAAGAACTTATCCTAGCTCATTGTCCAAGCAGAGTGTTAGGTTACCACTTCAACTGTCTACACAAGCCTCCAGCCTAGTTTTGAGCCTTATAGAAAGTGACCCCCAGTTGGTCCAGTTTCGTGACCAGTGTCTTTTTGAACGTCGCACGCAGAGCTGCATGTCAAGTGTGACAACAGTGCCCCGTGCCAGTTATCGATGCGGCAATTTTGCAATTGGTTGGCCGGCGATGCAATGTGCAAGAGCCCGCTACATGTGACCAGAGAATACCGGTAGATCAATAAGAATGCGGGATCCAGGACAACGACACTTTTACCCAACTCATTGTCGACTAGAGTCATTATGGAGGTCTTTGTTTGCCCCCCGGACGATGTCATTCCCATGGAGTCGCGTCCTGCCGGCCATGAGGATGTAGACTTCTTCGCATCAGGCACTCTCAGCTGCCTTTTGAGCTGCAGGAAGAAATCCCGAGACAGGTGAGAGCGAACGTTGATGATTAACGCCCATCACCAACGAAAGATCAACTATGGCTACCTATATCCACCGTGTCTTGTGTGTTGACAACCAGGCAAAACAGATTTCGCGCAGGGGCCGTGTTCAACACACAGCGGTTCAAACTCAAAGACTTGGTTGCGTCTGCTGAGGTGGGTTGCAGGGGATGCCAGTTCCTTCGAGCCTTGGTGGAGGGGGCATGCAAGACGTATCCGGAACTCGAGATGGGAGACCCAGTACTTAGATGGGTCGGTTCGCGATATACACTCGAAATTGAGTGGGAAAATGCCGACTCGCGAAGAATCCAATTCTTCTGCCCGAAAGGTCAGTAGCGAGTCTCTCTCCAACTGGTGTCCTCCTGGTGTCCACCCATCACCTGATGTAATCCTGAGTTGGCTTCATCATTAGCGACCCATTAGTTGCTGACGCCATGCAATACATAGGAGCGAATCTAAGAATCGCAGGCATGCCTTCCTCGAGCGTGTTAACTGGCGACACCAGCTCAGACAAATCTCTTGACCGAGCACAAGGCTTCATCCAGAATTGCGAAGCGGAGCATGATGACTGCGGCACTGGACGCGGTGTCCAGTTGCCCAAGAGACTTCTCAACGTCAAGCAAATCACCAACTCCAAGGGTGACATTGGGATTCGACTGGAAACAACAGAGGGTCAAGTGGGGACGTTTTCATGTCTGTCACATTGCTGGGGAGACCCAACTCTTATTCGCACCAAGCTCTTGTGTGATAACGAAGGCGACTATCACAACTTCATTCCGTGGTCAGAACTACCAAAGACATTCCAGGACGCAGTGGTTCTATGTCGAAGACTCGGTCTTGAATACATTTGGATTGACTCCCTCTGCATCATTCAAGACTCAGCAAGTGACTGGGAAGACCAGTCAAGCAAGATGGGAGACATCTACGGAAGCTGCTACGTCACGATTGCTGCGGCTGCATCGCCTGGATCCTCCGGTGGTTGTTTCTCCAAGTCTCTGCCAGACTCTTGCTTTGCACTGAATGAGCCTGGAGGACCAGGCATTCTTGTTGGCGTGCGAGATTGTCAAGGCACTGGTAGCGTGAAGCGAATGGATGAAGCATTTGCCGAGCATTTTCCCCTCTTCAGGCGGGCATGGGTCTACCAGGAACGAATGCTTTCCCGCCGCACTCTCTACTGCAGCAGGCTGGAGTTCCAGGTCGGATGTCGGAGGGCTTTGCTCTGCGAATGTGGCGCCGGTCCCATAGCGCCGCATTTCTCCACGTTCATGAGCCCTTTCAACATCGCGCGGCTTAGGGGATCACTTGAAGTGGAGGATGGTGATGAATCGACCAGCGACGAGCGCATAATGTCGGTGTACCGCAGTTGGCTGGACATTGTCGAGAGTTTTGCCAAGCTGAACATCACCAAGGGAGGGGACAAGCTCCCTGCCTTATCAGCAACCGCGAAACACATGGCCCAAGGCATCAACAGCGATTATCTGGCCGGAATCTGGCGGCTCTCACTCATGGAGGGTCTTCTCTGGTTTGCAAGGGGACCTCTGTTGAAACCAAGGCCTAGGGGCCAACACTGGAGAGCTCCATCCTGGTCGTGGGCCAGCATCGATGCTCCTTCTGGCCTGGGCTACATGGCGCCCGGCGAAAGGTTCTCAGACTCGTTCTGTGGCAAGATTGAAGCTGCTGAGTGCACGCTTGCGGGGAAAGATAAAACTGGCCAGGTGACATCCGCCTTCATTCGAGTCAAGGCGTCCCTTGGGAATGCCTTCTGGCGGCGACGCTGTACTGGGTGCAGCCCGGGGAGATCGGGTCGAAGAGGCCTGCCACGTGCTGATTATGCCCTTCATGCTGCTGGAACATCCGAGTCAGAGTTACTAGGCAATGGCAGTACCTGGATCCCGTGCAGCTTTTCACAGCGTGGTCTCGACCTCATGGGCGGCGCCTTCAGCTTCTTCGCCGATGCCGTCGTTGACGACTTGGACCGATACGACTTTGTGTCGTGCGTGGGCAAGGGCTCATGCAAAGTCGCCCCCTGCTATCTGCTTCATGTGCCCAGGAACGAGCGTCAAAGTCTGGCGTTTCGGTCACAGAAAAAAAACAAGAAGGAGGTTGATGCCGATGCTTTCCTCGTCCTAGCAAGAACCACGTCGGGTTCAGATACATTTGAGAGGGTTGGCTTGCTACAGGCCTCCCATGACACGGCGGAAAAGAGAAGTGCCTGGTTTGACAAGGTTTGGTCGTCCATTGTTCTGCCAGAGAAGACAATTACCTTGATTTAGAATATGTTGAAGATATCTAGAGCTAATGCGGCGCCCCTTGTCTAATGACACAGATCTTAGCATTATCATTGACTTCCTAGAGATTTATCAGATGCTCAGGTAGCACGGTAACAGCATAGAAGGTGTTATGTCTTCGGGTCCCCCATGCCCTCCCCAGCTCCTCCTGTATTCTCTGCACCTCACCATAGCCCAGCCGCTTCCGCATCTGGGTCAGGATGCCCTGGATTAACTCCATGTCTTCATCTGAATTGACGGCATATCCAAGTATCAACAAGGGCCAGAGCCCAAGAAACACCCGTGTCCATTTTTCAACCTCCTGAGGCTGCCGCAAAATTTCCAAACAACTTTCCACTTGCCATGGGGAAGAACTGTTGGTGTTTAAGAGACATAGAAGGTCGATTGGTAGTTGGCAAGTGAAAGACTCTGTGACTAGGTCGAGAAGTAGTGATGTTGCAAGGATCACGAGATCGAACGTATGGGCAGCTGAGGTAGATGTGAGGCGAGGCGCAGCTCGAGGTACTACCAATGCTTCCCAGTAATCCATCTCAGATCGAAGTAGAGCAAGGCTCTCGGGGCTTTGCTGTGCCGGCGTGTTGTAGAAATTGATGATTCTCAGTTTCAAACGGTAGAGCGTCGTAGGAACACCTAGGACGGGACTGCAAGCCGCATATGAGGCGTCTTGCGAGTCTTGCGGTGCGAGCAGCCTCTCCACATTTGTGACAAACTCCGGATCGACGTGGAAGTAGGGGGCAAAAGGCCTCCGTGTGGACAGGAGAAAGGCTTGGTAGAGAATACTTTCTGCAATAATGCGGTCGAAACCTTGGGTCATAGATACGGACGAGGCCCCGTGCTTGGACACAAGGTCAAGCAACATTACGGCACCGGCGACGTGGTTTCTGGGATCGACCGAGTCATCGAGACACCATAGCTATAAGAAATGTCAGATATAACAGATTCTGTATACCAAGAGCGAGGAGCACATACATCATGAACGTATAAAAAAACTACTGTCGTCAGCAGTGAAGAATCTGGATGTTTACCCATTGGCTGAAACGTAACCAGCGTCTGATTAAGCTCGTGGACTGCTTTAGAATAGTATTGAAGAGCGACATTCTTATACCGGTTGTCATTTAGGAGGACATGCTTGTTGCAGGCGCAACAAGCTAAAACGGCATTTTTGACACTTTGGCAATGGAGCATCATGTCGATGAGCTCCGACCGGCTTCGTCTGACGTGCTCCGGGCCGCTTGTGGGAAGCACAATAACAGAGAAGTAGTAGTTAAGGAGGTGATGGATGAGCTCACTCTCAATGCCTGGTTGAAAGAGGGAGCGTGTGGGAGAAGTCGATCTGCCGCGATAAGGGACGATGGCTATGTGGCTCAAGTCAGGGGGCTTCGACCCTTCTGATGTAGGACTGGAGCTGGAGCGCGATGATTTGACAAGGGATAGATCTGGACTCGCCCGAGAACGATGCCGCCGATCGCAAAGGTCTGATGTAGTTGGCCAGACACATTGGCGGCCAAAGGCAGAGCAATTACGACATGATGGCTTCTCCTCGCCGCACTTCACCCTCCGTTTCCTGCCCGCGGGGTTGTCAATATCCAGGGCCAGCCTATATAAAGGGACTCACAAGTGAAGCATCCAGTCTTGGCACGTAACATTGCCTTGGTCATGGTTGATTCCGCCTGAACGCTGGAGGCATTGATATGAGGAAGCTGAGTTCCTCCCGGTTGTCAGTGGATGACTGTTCCGGAGATGGGGCGGCATTCAAAAGCGGGGTTGCATCAGCCGAGATAGTTACTTATCTGTGTACGGTCTGCAAGGGGCGAAGAGGCTTTTGGCCATCTCAAGTTAGGCCTAGCCGCTAACACGTGAACGGAAAGGCTGAAGTCAATGGGTTGTCAGTGCACTCTTATCGAATTCAATCCAGCTGAATATTGAACCGGTGGGGTAATCTGATTGGAGAGTTTACTCGACGCTTCGAGACCCATGCCGTCAAAGATGACCCCCTTTGTGATCGATCTTATTTATGAGTATCGAGACGACAGAAGGACGTTAAAGGTACTACGCACGCAGATTGTTGATAGCTACAAGGGAAATGCCGAGTTTACCCAACTACCTGCTCGAGGATACACAAACAGTCACATGAGCTCTTATCAACTGTCAGAGCTCAGTCTTGCTTCCTATGATGCAAGAGAGGATGCAAGAGGCCTCGTTCCACGGCAAAGGAGAGGAGTTTGAGATTGTCAAGGATGATCCCCTATTGTAGGCCTCCTCACAATGGATGAGTGAATGGACTAAACTAATTAAACATGCTTCCCCGGTGGCTCGGGCCAATTAATAATGCCTGCTCTGCTCAACGTCTAGTTAGCTGAAGCAGCTTTGCCAAAGCCCACGGCCTCACGACTGGACAATCTTGGACACCAGTTCGGTTGCTGCTACTATCTCTTCATCTCGGAAACGCTTGCCCACAAGTTGCAGCGCAATGGGAGCATCCGCAAACCTTTCAGGCACGTCTATAAAAGTGTTAGGATGGACTGGAGAGCCGTGAAGGGAAACCTGACTGACACTTTCTGTATTCTCTATCGTCTTCTTCAGAACGAGGTTTGTGGTCCTCGACGAGGTCAATCGCTGGGTCGACTTTAAGGCCAGTAGGGAACGCCACGCAAGGCTGGTCGAGGATATTCCAGATGGCTGTATACAGCCAATATTGTCCAGCGCCCAATGTCGCAGCGGCCCCGACATATGCAGGGCAAAGGATGACGTCGACGCCTCTTTCCCTCATCACGCGATGATACCTGGAGATCTCAGTTAGCAACACGAGATCTCAGTTGGTTCATATGTATATACTCTTCCCGGTATGCATCTCTCCGGACGTTCAGTGCCCAGTTCTCGGGGATGGAAAGGGGCACTGGCTGAGAACCGCTAAAGGCCCATTCTGTCAAAGCCGCGATCGGCTCTCCACCTTGTGCCAAGATATCTTTCTGCGTGCGCGCAGCATCTGGGAAGTAGAGGGACATGATGATGTCGAGTCCTTCTTGATGGCTATAAGGTTCGAAATCGACCACCTCCACGCCAGCTTCCCTGAGCTTGGTAACTGCATGGTGCAAGGCGCGTGTAACGGGAGGATGTGGACGCACAAGACTGGTGAGAATGTTAGTTGCATCCCAACATACATTATCGGGTTCTTCTTGTCACACTCACCCGTCATCCCAAATAACCCCGACAGTAATCTGGTTAGGACGGAAGGGCTCAACCTTCTTCCAAGGCAGAGGTACCAAAGATGTCTCAACCTCCCAGGGCTCTTGATCAAGAACTGCCCTTTGAAAGAGGTTCAGATCCTCAACGGTATTGGCCAGTGGTCCAATGACGCAGCGAACGCTCTCTTGTCCACTTCCGGCCAGACACACTCCATTATATGGGTTTCGCAATGACGTCGGTCGAAGGCCGTATGCGCCGCAGAATGCTGCCGGGACTCTGATTGAGCCTCCAATGTCCGTACCGATGCCGAGTGCGGCGCAGCGAAGGCCGAGGGAGGCACCTTCACCACCACTGGAGCCGCCACAGGTGAGTGTGCGGTTGTGGGGGTTCACAGTAGTGCCGTAGATTGGGTTGCTGCAGTCAATGTGCTGGTGGCTTAGTTTGAGCATCAAGGAGAGAACAGTGGGCTTACCATAACACTTTGAGGCTCATTCGTTCGTACGTGAAAGACTGCACCGGCTTTCTTGCACAGCTGAACCATGAGTGCATCTTCTTCTGCAATATTGTCAATCCATGCAACGTATGCTGAGTGAGCAATGCGACCCTTGAACCCGATGTGTTCTTTGGCAGAGATCGGAAGGCCGTGCAAAGGCCCCTTGAGTTTTCCAGTTCTCTCAAAGTAGGCATCGAGTTCAGCTGCGGCACTCAGAGCTTCCCCAACCATGAACTCAGTTGCGAAGTTGGTCAACTGATGAGCAATGTGTGCCCTCTTGAGAAAGGCGGTGGTAGTCTCAACAGCTGTGAGCGAGCCGGAAGCCATTTGCTGAACCAGTCCAGTAGCGCTGGTTGTTGTGATCTTCAGCTCTCGTGCTGTGAGCGCGTCGCATGTCTCTATGAATGCAGAAACGTTCAGCTGGTTGGTTGGTGGTAGTGCCTTGGGTGACAGGAGCCAGGCTGGGTTCATCGAGTCTCTGAGAATCTTGCGGCACTTCTCTGCCTGGGTCTCCCAGGGGATTGCGGTTAAAGAACCCATTCCTGAATGATGGCAAAGACACCTATGACTTGAGTTGACGAGATAGAAGGTGGGCGTCTAACCAAATTTGCTTTGCAGGGAGAAGGAATATGAGTTGTGGGAGATAACGAACTGGAGGTGCCATCTTTATACCGCTATCTCGGCTCTTCTACTATCTCGGGGGAGTTGAATGTTATCTGGCGGACCGAGTCCGGACCGTCAAGGATAGCTGCTGACCCTCAATGGTCGTGCCGCGTGCGATTCGCTGTGTATCCGAGAGCTGGAATCGATGTACGGCATCCCCATTAAGCTCTGGATGACCATCCTAGCTAAGCCCCTCTAGCAGATAGCGCCACCTGTTTCCCCTAGCTTAACCTGCCTCGCAATTCCAGGCCATTGGTGGGGACCTCGCAATTCTCGCGGATTGGTCATGATAACCGTGTCAGGGTCATACTCCAGATTTCGCTATCTTCCGCCAAGTCTAGGCCCTGTCCGAGCTAAATCTCGCAATCGTTAGCCATTGGCTGCTCCCCCGCAAAATGACCCTCCAAGCTGCCGGCAATCTCTTACCCCGGACTTTGGTCCAAGATAACGGGCGTCGGTAGTGGAGAGCGAGCATGATGAGGCGTCTGAGAGGACAGTCTCATGATAGTGCCATGCTCGGCAAAGTCCACCTGTCCGTACGACAGAGATACGCCGCCATGCCCTAGATAAGTCTAATGATCAAGAATCTCGGTCCGCCTGTCACTGTCGAATTAGTATTTATACGGCCAAAGTCTCGTTGAGGGGAGGCAATCCCAAGACCTCATCAGTACAGAGCTGCAACCATCTTCTATTGTGTTTCTGAGTATTCTTACATCTTTTTCCCTCTGCTCTACGTTCTACATTGGAGCATCATCATGGCTTCACCAGTCACTTCGGCAACTCCCTCGCCGGACTTCATACCGGGCACTGTCCACCTCATTGATCTTGATGGTACTATGCACTCCCGCCATGCTCAGGGCGCGACTCGCGACGTTGTCCTCGTTCCAGCACCTTCGGATGACCCAGACGATCCATTGAACTGGAGCCACCGAAGGAAGACTCTACTTCTGAGCTGTATCTGCGTGTGAGTTGCACTGCAATTCCACTCTTTCTAGGCAGAATCAAGACTAATTTCGTAGGTACTGCCTTTCAGTTGGTATCGCGTCGGCTGCCATCTACTCGGTCCTCGTCCCCATTTCCGCTGCTACCAATCTCACTGTTGGCGACTTGAATACCGGAACCGGTTACATGTTCCTGGCATTTGGTTGGGGATGTCTGATCTGGCAGCCGCTGGCTCAGAAGATTGGCAAGCGGCCAGTATATCTCCTGTCAGTGCTGGGCACTCTGGTAAGTTGGCGAATCCACCTTTCCAGATGTGAGCGTTGGTTAAGGTATTAATAGGGAATGATGCTATGGGCTCCTCATGCCAAAACTAATGGTCAGTGGATCGCCAACAAGGTCATTCAAGGAATGTTTGGTGCCCCCATTGAGTCTCTGTGCGAAATTTCTGTTGCCGACGTCGTAAGTGATGAGAACTACGAGTGCCAGCCCACTTCTCCTAATTAATACGCTTTATAGTACTTTACTCACGAGCGTGGAACCTACGTGGGACTCTACGCTCTATTTCTTGTTGGGTCTAACTTCCTAGCCCCCGTCATCTCGGGATTCATCAACGACGGACAAGGATGGCAATGGGTCTTGGTATGTTCAACTACTTATTGGATACTTTAGTCTGACACCGAGAACAGCACTGGTGTTCCATCTTCAACGGCATCGCATTCATAATCATCTTTTTCTGCATGGAAGAAACCAACTACCACCGGTCTGCTGCTGCGCCGATGGCCGACTCAGACCAAGACCGCCCTCAGCCGGAGAAGTTGGCCGACAACTGCTCCGATGAAGAGAAGGCTACTAGGGTGCAGAGTACTGTCAACACTGACGTTGGTCATGGCACCGTTACCTCTTCCACCAAGAAGACGTACCTTGAGAAACTGAAGATCATCCGTCGGGAGGACCTCCGGAGCAAGGTCCCGTTGACAAATATGGTCATTCGAACATTTGCCTACTTCTCATTCCCTGTCGTTGTGTTTTCTGGGTTCATGTATGGCGCAGTTGTGTGCTACTTTAATGTGCTGAATGCCACAGCGTCACTCATCCTTTCCGGACACCCTTACAACTTCTCTGCGAGCATTGTCGGGCTTTCATACGTGTCAACCCTCATCGGTGTATGCTTGGGGTGAGTAAATTCACTCATTCTACCGAGTGTTTGCTGAGAAGAGTCGCAGGACATATTACTCTGGACCACTGGGCGACAAGTTTGTCCTTTGGAAGGCCCGCCGAAACAACGGAATCATGGAACCCGAGTACCGCCTCTGGCTCTATTCTGCCCTGATAATCATGGTACCCGGCGGGATGATTCTCTGGGGCGTTGGTGCCGCTCATCAGATTCACTGGGTTGGAATGATGTTTGCCATGGCAGCGCTCGGAGCGGCCATTACAATCGGCTGTCAACTACCCATCAGCTACTGTATTGATTGCTACAGAGATCTTGGATCTGACGCCATTGTCACTGTGATTCTGATCAGAAACACTATGAGCTTTGCGATCAGTTACGGGTAGGTCGCTCTGTCTCAACTTGATGAGCCGTTACTGATGCAGCCTATCTAGAGTCACACCTTGGGTTACGAACATGGGCTATCAGAATGCTTTCCTTGTTGCAGCGTTCACTGCTTTGGCTCAGCTGTCCTTATTCCTCGTCTTCATCAGATGGGGCCGCCATTTTCGCAAGGCCAGTGTCGCTCGTTATTGGAAATATGTCCAGCAGGTCAAAGACGATGGCTTGTTGCATTAGGAGGATGCGGTGCCGAGAGGACAAACCAGCCGCGGCTATCAAGTGTGCCAGGCTGATATTTGGCTGTAGAGTAAATGAAGGGACTACACATGTCCTGAGCAGGGTGATGCCAATAGACTAAGCCATCACCATGTCATGACTGGTTCATTAGTGCGACCTTGACTTGGTTAGTTACGTCAAAGACAGACGTTCAACGCATTGGGGGCACTCAAACGGTATCACTGCCACAGCATTGAGTTAAATTTAATACTACTACTATTCAGATGTCTTATTTTATAATAAATATAATAAATATAACCTATATATATATTCAAGTCTCTTGTTTAGGGATATACCTTTATTAGATTACTCTTACCCTAGATTATTTATTACGCGGCCTTGTCCGGCCCCACAGAACACCGGCTCACGTGCCCAACCCTTTTGAAGGGGCATCACAAAAGAATCCTTCGCCTTTCGCAATGGCCACCATCGCTCGATCCTGGCAAGCTTCAGTTCAATTCGACGACCATCTACCTACCTAACCTTTTATGACCAGAATGTCTGCTGCTGTAACAATTGCTACCATGCAGGAGTGTTATGATCCTGTGGCGATTCGATGATGATTGATAAGGAGCTTCTAGGTGGGGCCAGAGCACGTGTTGTGTGCATTTCCGGTTGTCACAATTCCGGTCGAATGTAACGTGTAAGCCTGGACACTCCCCCCTGCCGAAAGCCCTGCATCTTGTCTTCCTTAATGTTCCTGAAGTTCCGTGACTCGGGTCCTTGACAGTGGGGGTGAAGCCGTGGGAAGGAACCAACAGGCCTTTTGCCATCGTACGGTTGATCGCATCGTCACTGCTAAGAATAACCTGACACCCTGATGTTGGCCAAGTCTCCTCGTACTCAGGAGTGTAGACCAGAAACACGTCGCCTTTCCAACTCTGTGCCAATTGGCTTCTGTTGAGCTGGAGCTTGATTCCACCTCTTGAAACGCACCGCGCTTCCAGTCAAGGACTGTCACACGAAGTGATCTCGTTGTGTTGAAGTTGTGGTGTGGGTGCTTTTACTGAGTCGCGTGCGTGTTTTTTTTGTGATCTACGGAGTACCCGCCCCTTAATTCTGCGGGCCGATTGAAAAGGATCAGTGATGAACAGGGTTCTCAACCAACAAAGACATCTCAGTTGGTCGTTTACTTCGTTCAGCCAAAAGGATCGTGGCCCTTCCCCACCATCCCGTGCCGGTCGTTCCGGTCTTTCCAGCATCGGGAATGCAAGCACTGCATGTTACCGCAGCCGACGACGGTCGCTGACCTAAAAAGTCACATCATGCGTCTCCTCGCCCGCGGGGGCTCGTGGGGTTTGTGGGTCTTGGGAGGATGATATATATTGCTTCCCTCATGGCTGTGCAAAACCCTATTGTTCCTTGCTTTATCTTATCAATCTGCGATTATCTGAAGAATCAATCTTGTCCTGAGTCTCTACCATCCATCATGGGTGTCCTTGACAGGATTCGCGGACGAAGCGCCGCACCTACAGACAACCCCAATAGTCCCGATGAAACCACCCAGCCGACCAAGGTGCCGGAACAAGGCGGCGTCTTGGGCTCCGGACCATCGTCGAGCGACTTGAGCCTGGAGGAGAAGAACGAAAAGGAGGTTATCGAAAATGGCGCCAATGTTACGGCTGACGCCCCGATCGGTATCCAAAAGGCTGAAGCCGCGGCTCTGGTGTGGTCAAAAAAGACCGTTTATATCACCTACGGTTGGTATGTACTGTCCCGTCCACCACCGGTGCTCATTATGCCTGCCCGGTGTCCGTGATGTGGACTAACACGCAGCTAGGATTTGGGTCTGCTTCTTCATGCTGGCCTTCCAACAGTCGATCCTCAACAACGTTACCTACTACGCCTACTCGGACTTCCAGAACGCCCCCCAGATTGCCACGGCCCAAATCTTGGCCTCTATCATTGGTGGCGTCCTCAAGTTGCCCATTGCCAAGATTCTCAACCTTTGGGGCAGAGCCGAGGGCTTCCTCATCTCTGTCGCCGTCTATGTCCTGGGCATGATCATCATCGCCTCTTGCAAAGGCCCTGACGGCTACGCGGCAGGCTACGTGCTATACTGGGTCGGCTACTACGCCATCTACTTCATCATGGATGTCTTCATTGCCGACACGTCGGGGCTGCGCAACCGTGCCTTTGCCTTTGCCTTTGCCAGCACGCCCTTCATCTGTACAGCTTTCACCGGTCCTCTTGCGGCCCAGTCCTTCATCAATCATACGTCTTGGCGCTGGGCGGTGGGTGCCTTTTGCATCATCATGCCCGCTGTCTTCGTCCCACTAGCTGTCGTCTTCAAGTTCTTTCAGCTGAAGGCGGAGAAGATAGGCCTATTTGTTCGGACGCCAAGCGGTCGCACCACCACTCAATCCATCATCTTCTACCTGCACGAATTCGACATTATTGGCGCACTTCTTCTTATTGCAGCCTTTGTGTTGTTTCTTCTGCCCTTTAGCCTTACCAGCAATGGTCGTGCTAGCTATTCCTCGGGCACTTTTATCGCCATGGTCGTCATCGGCTTCATCCTGTTCTTCGTCTTTGCCGCCTGGGAGAAGTATGGTGCCCGAAAGCACTTTGTTCGGTGGGAGCTCTTGAAGAACCGAACTGTGCTCGGAGCTTGCCTCCTTGCTGCTACCCTGTACTTCAGCTTTTACTCTTGGGACCAATACTTCTACTACTTTGTCCAAGTTGTCTACAACCTCAGCATTTCCAATGCGGGATACATGATCCAGATCTACAACATCGGATCTTGTTTCTGGGGTGTCGTTTTTGGAATCTACATCCGCCACACCAAGCACTTCAAGTACGCCTGTCTCTTCTTTGGCCTCCCCCTGATGTTTCTGGGAGCAGGCCTCATGATTCACTTCCGAGGCGAGGACGACGATATTGGCTACGTCGTCATGTGCCAGATCTTCATCGCCTTTGCCGGCGGTACTCTTGTCATCGGCGAGGATATGGCTGTCATGGCCTCGGCTGACCGCGACGGCGTGCCCATGATGCTGGCCCTGCTCAACTTGTTTGCCAGTCTCGGCGGAGCCATTGGCCTTGCCGTGGCTAATGCTATCTATACCAACACATTCCCGGACGCTCTTCAAGACCGGTTGCCTCAGGAATCGGCTGCCGACTGGTCTCTAATCTACCTTGGCGGTTCACAGACACAGATGCTATACCCCCCCGGCAACGCCACGCGCGAGGCCATCAACTACGCCTGGGGATACAGCCAGAAGTACAACTGCATTTGCGCTACCTCCATTCTTATCCTGGCCATTCCTTGCGTTGCTGTGTGGAAGAACTATAACGTGGACAAGGCTCAGAACAAGGGAACTGTGATCTAGTCGAGATAATCTGCACAGTCTCGTGCTAGAAAGTTTACTTCACCTGTGATGTTACATTGGCGAGCATATCGCGCACGCGTTAAGAATTGTGGAAATTGTAACAGCTTTTTAATAAATAGTGTATAATTTTGGCCCATCGGATGCAAATCATAGAGTACATAATGGTGTCTAAACGACGTGGATACTGGCCCAATCGGATCGTGTCGTTGCAAAGCCGTTATGCAATCACTGTATATTTGTGCAGCGTGATTTCACTCAATGATAAGATGGTTTGATGGATACGATCTGCATGGGACGGTTGCATAAAAGCTGTGCAGCCCAAGAACAATCTACCAAAAACTCGGAAAATTCGCCCTCTTGGAACAGTGGGTGGACCCCCTCTTAGCGTCAGCCAGCTAACGACTGCTTTGGATATAAGAGGGAGATAACACAGGTATTTCGCGTGCGAGCCGAGTAAAAATCCACTTTGCCAAGAGAAGAGGGCGAGTTTTGGTACCCGAGCTTACCGAGGTCTGGGTGGTCGCCACCGGCCTCATCGGCAGACACTCCTTGATGGGCCCTGGAGACCGGCAAAACGGAATTAGGAAGACCAAGCAGGGAATTGCCGGGCCGATCTCCAAAGTTGATCCTCACATGAATGAGCAGTTGAAGCTTTTATGATTCGGCGTCACAGATCGATCTATGGCAAATGCAGTTTGCAGCATATTCCTCAATTGGTAAAACAAAGTCTATGGTCCTCTAAGATTGGATGGATTGTTGTATGACACTCGTGCGATATGTTTCGCTACGTTCAATAAGCTCATTATGAGTGCCCTGTTCCACACACTGACCTCCCTCGATCAAGTAGATGCAGTCAGCGCGCTGGATGGTGTTCAAGCGATGCGCGATGGCGATGATAGTTGTGCGACCTCGCAAAGCCAGAAGCGCGTCTTGTATCCGCCTCTCTGACTCTCCATCCAAAGCGCTGGTAGACTCGTCGAGCAACAACAGACGTGGGCGGCGCAGGAGGGCACGGGCGATCGATAGTCGCTGCCGCTGGCCTCCAGAAAACTGCTTGCCATCGTGGCTGCACTTTGTTTGGTAACCTTCGGGAAGCGCCATGATCACGTCGTGAATACTGGCTGCGCGACAAGCCTCCTCCATCTCCTCCTGGCTTGGCTGGTGGCCGGGTCGAGCACCCAGACCAAGGTTGAAGGCGATGGAGCCCTCGAAGAGTACATTTTCTTGAGGAACAAGAGCTATATCGTCTCTGAACTCGGTTCCAAGCTGGCGTGTGATGTCGGTCCCGTCCATCAGCACCGCTCCACGGTCAGGACGGTAGAACCGCTCCAACATGGCAAAGATTGTAGACTTGCCCGATCCACTGGAACCAGCCAAAGCACAAAATTGGCCAGCCTGAATGTTCAGGTCGACTCCGCATAGTACTGGTTGCCCCGGTCGTGACGGGTACTCGAAGTGGACGTCTTGCAACCGAATGTTCATGCCCTGGCCAGATGAAACTGGCGCGCTGGGACCCGTTCCGTCTGGCTTGGAATCTGCCGCCTCCACGTCATGGGGCTTCTCAGAGAGGAGCAATTTGTAGTCGCGGCGCTTCTTGCCTGAGCTCTGTGGGTTCAGCTCGTCATCCGCTGACCTTGTAGTGAGCAGCTCTGTAATGTTGGATGCAGCAAGTCCTGCCTTGGAAATGTCGGGTGCAAGGGCGAGCATCTGACTGCATGACTGGGTGCTGAACAGAAGAGCAGGCAGGATGATGAAGAACTGGGTTTGGGAATAAAGACCGGCCACCACTTGCCGGGTACCCCACCAGTAAGCCAGAGCATATACGAGATTGCTGATACTGAAGGCCAGGGCCAAGAAAATGTTGCCGAATGCAATTGAGCGCAGCGTCTCGCGATATGGGTCTCGCAGTGCTAGCTCATACCGAGCGTTTGACTGCCTTTCCAAGGAGAAAGCCGACACGATCCGAATGTTGTCAACGGCTTCGACAGTGATGGAAGTTGCCTGAGCAAATGCCTTCTGGTGTCGCTCGGCGAACTTGGCTTGCGTGCGAAGCTTCATCAAGCCCGAAGCAAGGAGGACCGGGATGCATGGGGCGAGCACAATAGCGATCTTCCATGCGAGGACGAAGGAAACGACGAGCCCAGCAACCAGGTTGACAGCGGCGGCAAGGAGAAGACCGATTGTAGAGCCGGAAATATTGCTCAGTGCACTGGCATCGCTGATGATGTAACTAATCAGCGTTCCAGGAGTGCGGCCATCCGTGTTGTGCCATGTTATGGTCTGGCTCAAGAGAGACCGAAGAGAGAGGATTCGAATTCGAGTCAGAATCTTCTCGGCAGCCCAGCCAAATGCACATCCACTGACAATGTTTGCCGAGAACTCCACCAAGGCCATGATAAAGAACAAAAGTCCATACAAGTGTCCTCCGTGGCGGATGTTATCGGCCCCAGTGCAAAGGCTTAAGCTGCTGATGGTGTGACCGAAGATGACAGCTTCCGCTATGTAGCTGCCACCAATGACGACAGATGCGGAAAGGCCAAGGACGAGGTAACCCAGATTGGGGCGAACCAAAGCGAATGTGAACTTCAACGTGAACCACCTGGGGGCCTTTGGTTTGTCACCCTCCTCCGCCGTCTCGTCCGACCCGGACTGCGTCTTCGTCTCCTCTCCAGGAGTCTTAGAAAGGCTAACATCAGCCGCCATTTCCTTGGCACCCGAGCCATCCAATTCGCCGTGGATAGAAGAACTGGTGTCGCGGCTCACATATGCCTCAGGAATCGTTGGCATATCCACCGTCTCCAGGTTTTGGAACGTGACCATCTTAGCATAAGCACCGCCTTTCGCAACCAGTTCAGCGTGAGGACCTTCCTCAACTACTTGGCCTTTGTCGACGACCACAATCTTGTGGGCATCTTTGGCGGTTGCCAACCGATGAGCGATTGATACCATGGTGACGCGGTCTTGAAGCTTCGCTAGCGCATCCTGAATCAGGCTCTCGCTGTTCGAGTCCAATGCTGCTGTTGCCTCATCGAGAATAAGAAGCGAGGGTTCACGAACCAGAGCGCGTGCAAGGGCAACTCGCTGCTTCTGTCCACCACTCAGTTGACTACCGGCAGAACCTGTGTTGGTGGCCAGGCCGTGTGGGAGTGTTTCAATGAAGGCCAAGGCATTTGCACTCGCTGCGGCTTGTCGAACGAGCTCAACAATTCTGGCTACTCTGGGGTCATGTCCTTCAATGGCTTCCTTTTCCGGTGTGCCATCGCGTATGCTTGCTGCCAAATCAGCTAGTGTGGAATTTTGGACAAAGGGAGCTAGGTCCCTGTGGCCCTCGTTGGAGGAATTCGCCAGCCCGTCGGCAATGTTTTCCAGAATGGAGCGGTCGAACAGTGTTGGTTCTTGCTGCACATATCCGATACTGCCTCGAAGGTACTTGACATTCAAATCTCGAAAGCTTTGATTACCGATGAGCAGTTCACCCGTTGAAGGATCATAGAAACGCTCCAGAAGAGACACCACGGTAGACTTGCCACCTCCAGATGGCCCCACAATCGCTGTATGCCTTCGAGGGGGGATCGTCAGGTTGATTCCATTCAAGACGGGCACATCAGGACGAGAGGGATAGGTGAAGTGCACGTCATGAAAGACAATGTCCTCTTCACCGAAGGGAGCAGATTTGGCACCTGTCTCTGACGTGCCATCAATACGAGACTCCCTGTGTATGACCGATTGCAGTCGATCGGACGCGCCGGCGGCAGCGGCGAAGGTGTGAATGAAGGGTGCAACTTGACTGAGAATAAAAGACGCGTCGATCAGGACGAAAATGACAGTGTAAACCGCACCCACGGATACGTCACCTCGGTCTGATTCCACCGAGTCGGCGATTAAACGAGAACCAGCCCAAAAGGCCAAAGCATTGGAGCTGTAAGCGATGAAATACAGGAGACCCATTTGAACGGCATGAGTACCGGCCTTCTTGAGGGCGTCCATTCGTGACCCGAGAAGGTGATCAGAGAATAGCTTCACAAGACGATCGCCAGAGCTAAAGGCAGAGACAAGAGGCAGATGTGACAGACTGGAGGAAGCAATCGTAGTGGCGGCGTCGACGTGCTCGTTGATACGATTGGAGTATTTCTTCATGAAATAGCCTCCAACATACGACATCAAGAAGTAACAGGGCACAACCGAGACCAACATACCCGCGATCGTAGGGGCTTTGATGAACGCGACGACATACGAGGTGACAAAGTATGAGACGGTTGAAATCAGGATGCCGACCTTCTCAGAGGTCCCGGACTGCACGACTTCAACGTCGCGCACCAACCGTGATATGACATCGCCAGAGGGGAGTCCTTCAATATAGGCCGTATCTTGTCTGACGATGCTCTGGAAGAAGCGTCGGCGGTATCTTCGGGCGATGCGCTCACTGGCAAAGCTCCAGCAGCTGCAGTGGATGTAGATGAAGCAGAAGTTGGCGATGGTGAGGTAGATGACGTAGAACACCTTCCGTCGCACACTATCTGTGACATCGTTCGCCGCCGTTGCGGACTCGGAGCAGGTCGTTGTGTTGAGGTCGTTGATCAGTTCACCGAAGACGATACCCAGGAGGGGAAAGGGAATGCCCGATGCAATGGCGAAAAAGGTACCGGCAGCGATGAGGAGAACGTCGAGCTTTGTATAGTCCAAGGAGAATAAAAGTCGTATGAATGCGAATAATTGTCGGGTGGCTTCTTTCGTGGCTGGCACAGCTTTCTTGACTCTTCGGGCCTAAATTGGGTCAATCTGAGTTCCAGTCACAATCTTTTTCCATGAACTGTCCGATTACTTACCAGCTGAAGGCGCGATGCCTTGCGCTCACCTGGTGGTATGCTTGATGCCATTGTGTTCAACCCTGGCGGGACAGCTGGCACAGGACCTACACTGATGCCTTGGCTAGGCGGTCGACACTATGCTGAAAAGTGTACAAAGGTCGGCGTGGGCTGAGGCCCCGGGGATGAAAGAGAGCGACGGAAGCCCTTCAAGACCGCCAACCATCCGGATACTCCGATGGCGGCCTAGCCCCCAATGATTGATAAACGATTCGGAAGTCAAGGATCAAGGGCAAAATGGAGCAATGGAGATAATCTTACGAGCGTGTCTTTCAAGGGTACATCATTATGAGGCATTTCTTCCGGAAGATCATGATCTCTGTTGGTTCAACATAGGTCGATTACCCCAGTTCAACGCGGTTATCCCAGTTCAACGTTGCATTTCCTCCACCCGTCGTAACGTGATTATGAGTTGTGACATGTAATTTGTGGCAAAATATTTACACACAACCGGCCCAGTCCTTCCGCTTAGTAGATTGATAATCTAATATTTAGAGTGCGTAACGGAATCTTGAAACCCTTTCATATGCATTACCGATATTTACGGTCAGGACAGGCCCTGTGAAGGTTTATGATCAGTAGAGCGTGAGTGCCTGACAGTTATGCCAATGCCACGGTCGCAGGTGAAAAGTGAGTACATTGTACGTAATTTTACCAAGCAAGGGGGTGCACGACATTGTGAAATGAACGCACGCTTCGGCTTCGAAGGATCGGATACCCGGCATTACTTCGTCCCTAAGCGGAATGTGACACATGGTTTTGCCATGAGGATTCTTTTACTATCCACATTGAGGTGAATACGAAAGATAAATATGTTCTCCATGTTAGTAGATTGATAAGATAATCGTCTGATGTGTTTGTTCGCTGGTTGGGCCTAAATCTATTTTATTCTTAGATATTCTTATAAGTTTATCTATAATAATAATAAAAGAATAAATATATAAGAGAGTAAGAGAGCTAGCGCGACTAAGTATTTAGCGTTATAATATCTATAATAAGACTAGCTATAATATAAGAACCTATTAGGTAATAATTAAGATATCTAGGGAAGAGTATAGCGAGTAGTTTTAA